>PVIC010008229.1:0-48707 GCA_004025085.1 Thryonomys swinderianus | reverse complement strand
ATGCATGTAAGGGTTGTATTAGGACTCTAGACTAAGATGTGGAATTGACTGGAAAAATTACAATTGAAATTAAATAGATGAGCATTTTCTGATTTTGAATAAGTTCCCAGAATTTCTGGCCAACCCACTATTGGTAGTGACAGTGATGTCTTATTTCCAGCAGAGGAATGATTTTTTCCCAATTTCCTATTGATAGAGTTAAAGAAAGAATCAGGAGAAATGTTGGGTCTCACACCACACAGTTCCTCATTCTGCTGTTTAGTTCACAGTAATGATGCAACTGTAAAGCTCCTGTAGAGTTTTTTAGAATTCTGCTTCATGGCCAGTGGGCACTGTGCTTTGGGATTTCTCCCCGGGAAATCTACAGTGGTGTTAATGCCAGGCTTTGTGGGAAAGGAGCAGTGTGTCCAGGCACACGTGTTTGAGCACCTATGTGCGTGGGTACTCTGGAGCCTCTGCGATGTCATTGAAGTTTCCGCCTCCCTCAATTACCAGGAACGGACTTTGTCCTTTTACTTACCACCACTTCTCTGGCAGGTGCGTTCAATTTCTACCCCACCCCCACCTCCCGCATTTCAGAGAAGTTCGAACAAGAGAGGAGAGAATAGGGTCACCCCAGGCAGATTGTACAGCAGTGTGGTGCTGCCCCCTATGCAGCGTCCACGTCCGTCAGTTGAGTCGTTCTTCCATCTTCGTTTTGCGTGGATTCCTCTCCTGATCCTGTGTGGAAGCGTGTTAGGCCAACGTTTAGGTTATTTTTGATTGGGAAATTGGGAGTCACAGAAACCGTGTTCAGGTCCACTGGTCTCTTAATATCTTCTGCCCTCCGTTTCTGAATCTGTAGAAGAAGCAAGCTGGACTAGAGAGATGTATGTCCCCGCTCAGGGATTTGAAGGGTAAAAGTAGACACAAGTCGCAGAGTACTGAGCAAAGGACAACCTAAATCTTCACTAATAACCGTCAGCCACCCCTGGAAAAAGTAAGCTGGGACAACAGCTAACGAATATTGGATATTTGTTTTATTGGTTATGCCTCAGTAAAGCTTTTAAAAAGGAATAGTATTTTGTTCTCAAGAAATGATTGCACTCCGTTCCATGATGGGAAGATGGGAAGAGATGTCAAATCGAAAAGAGGTCCTTTCTTGAGGAGCACCAAGAGGTTATCTTCTGGTTTACTGCGCTAGGAATACTGACGGTAAACATCGTGAAATGCTGGACTTCCCTGCACAGAATGTATCCCACGTTTTCCGCCAGCGTTGGTGATTTGTTTCATTAAGAAGTGGAAAACAGAAGGAAGTAAGGAGGCTGAAAAACACCACTTGCTTCGATTCAGCTAACGGGATCCGCTCAGTACCTAATTAAATGAATTTAGTTTTAGGGTTCCCGCCAGCATTTTCTCTATAGTGAGTCAAGTAGATCTGGCTGCCACCCTCTCCGCAGCTAGGCCGACGACTCTCTGCGACATTAAAAGCGCCCCCAGCCCCGCTACAGCGCACTCGCGGGAAGCCCTACGCACCCTTCCTTTCCTAGACCCCCTCGCCTAACTATCCCTACCTGTTGGCTAGGTCTTACTTCCTGCGAACATCTGCTGTCTCTGGAAGGGGAGCAGCCGTCACTTCGAAATCCTGGCCTGTCCCTTCCCGGTGGAGGGGCGCCCGTGTTGAAGTACCGACTTCGCCGCGAACAGCAGAGTCCAGCGGGCGGACGATCCGCCGGAGCTAGGTCGGTGGCCTTCGGGTGGGGGACGCCGTGTCCCACACAGCCCGGGTCAGCCGGACTCCGAGACTCTGAGAAGCGCCCGAAGCCCCTGGCTAACCCCGGGGCCTCGGGCGACCCGGCCGTTCCAGGCCCGCCCCAGCCTGCTCTCTGTCTGGGACACGCGGCAGCGGGACCGGGCGCCCGGTGAGACTGCGGCGGGGACTCCCGCCACCGTCGCCGCCGTAAACCGGTCTGGTTCCCTGCAGGGCCCGCAGGATGGAGCGAGGGGGTGGAGAGAAAAGGGGAAGAGCCTGGGCGGCCGGCGGGCGGGGCCTGCAGCCTAGCGAGCCGCGCAGCCCGCCGGCTCTGCGCTCGCTCCGACTCCGGCGCGCGCTGCGCGGACACCGGCGCCGAGTCCGGGCTCTGCCGCTCCTACGGCCTCGGTTCCCCAAAGTCGCCGCGCCGAGCCGAGGCTGCGCCGGGCGCGGGCCGCCGCCCGCTGCTCCGTCTGGCTGAGCGCTGAGGGGAGGAAGGGGAAGCGGGGACACGCACCTCGGCGCGCGTGCACTGCACACTCGCAGCCGCGCGCCCCCGCCGACGCGCGTCCGGGCGAGTTTGGCCCCGCGGCCCCGGCCCGGCACCTGCCTGCCGGCCGCGGCCGTGCCCGACCCCGCCCCTGGCCGCGCCGCGGTCCCTTCGCCCGGGGGAAGCGACAACATCCTGACAACTTGCGGGCTGTGGCGCAACTGGTCTCGCCGGCGGAGGCTCCGAATGCTGCCCTGTGAGGTAAGTTTCCTGCGCGTCCCCGGCCCGTCCCTCGACCCCTCTCCGCGGCTTGCTCTCTGGGCTCCGCGTCTCTGAGGAGCCCAGACAGTCTGTGCGCGGCCGCTTTACCGTTCGGCGCTGTGCTGGGGGTGACGTGGAGGGGGCGCCCCTGGCCGCCGAAGCGGATCGTCCTTCCCCGGGGCCACAGCTGCGCGCTCCCCGCGGGCGCCCACCGACTCGCCGCCCCCCTCGGCTGCGGCGGCACTGGCGGCAACTCTGGGCTCGAGAAGCACGCGCCCCCTCCCCTTTCCGGGAGACCTCGAGAGTTTGGTAGCGGAGGGAGCGCTACTCTCCCCGGTACTAAAAGCGAAGAACTTGGCAGGCGCCCCTGGATCCCCACGGGGGTCGGTGCTCCGGTCATTTCTGGCGCCGGAGCCGGACTGAACAGGTGCAGTATGGTTGCAGCCTAACGCGGCCGCAGACCGTGCGTTTCCCCGCGCTCTCCCCCAGCCTGGGCGGCGTGACGCTTCCACATCAGCTGGGGGGGGGGGCTGGGAGTGCGGGACAGTCGCGAGGGAGAATGCCTGGGTTTGATTTGTCACGCCGGTGCCAGGAGTCGCTCGAACTGAAGAGGACAAGTGTCGCTTCTCTCTCCTCTATGTAGATAAATACTGTGTCCACCCTTGGCCCCCAGCTCTCTGTCTGTGGGGCCCAGCAAGGGTGGGTAGAAAGCTGTTCCAGAGAAGTTGTTTGGATGGGTTGGTGAATTTCTCATCTGTTGTGAAATCTGGGCTCCAAAGGAGGGAAGGCTAGTTACTTTGATGCTTTTCGAAGGGACTATATGGCAGACTAAAAATAACATCCCTACCATTGCTTCTTGAAGACTTTCCGGAGGCCCAGGCTTTAAGGAGAAGGGCCCTTCGGTCCTGGTGGAAAGGCAGAACTCAGAATGTACTGATCTCCACAAGGAAGCAGTGGTTCCCCTCCCCCCTAGTATTCCTTAACACAGGTTTGGGGGACTTTTGTCCCTCTGGTGAAATGTGTCCCTTCACTCATTTCCTTCTGATTCAGTGGCAAGGCTGAAGTGTTTCGCAGTTGTCGAAGTGGCGAGAAGTCAAAGGATTGGTTTCATTAAGGCATTAATGTGATGAATTAGAGCGTTCATGGAAACGTTTGTCAGGGCATCCCCAGGTGAAAGGAGCCCCTGGAAAAAATTTTGTCGTCTGTACAGTGCCACTGTGAGTTGCTGTTCACATTTTACAGTTGGGGAAACTGAGGTCTAGACAAGTGATGGGAGTTTTCCATGCTAACACAAATTTAGTGGTGTTCACAAGACTAGAACTCATTTCTTGATACTGTGTTCATTGCTTTATTCTAGTTTGCCACTGTCCAACTTCTCATGTGGTGACACATGGATGGATGTGGCAGCAGACCAGGGACTGCACAGCATGAGCGTGCGGGCTGGAGGACTGGTTCTAGGTCTGGTGGATCGCTAGCAGAACTTGGGCTAGATCACTTCACCTCCATGTCTAAATATAAATATATGTAGAATATATTATTATATGTAATTCATAATTTACATATAATTATATATGTTTAATATTACATTGCATCTTTTTCCAGCTTTAGTATTCTATAGTGTTGGCCAGTGTGTTCGTAATCCAGTGGTGTCACTCTCTTTAGGAAAGGGAATGCTTTTACCTTCTCTCAACTAAGGGATTTGGCTAATTACCTATTTTACCTTTAATTTACTCCTCCATACTTTCACTACATACCACCTAATGAAGGGAAGGAAAATTACAGTGATCTTGGGTTTAGCGTCTGTTGTTGTTTGGTGTTTCTGTTTTACTTGAAAATAAGGAGAAGCTGAAGCACTGTGAGGTAAATGGTGGCTGAATACTGTGGCAGTGAATTCATATCACTGTATTTTTAGCTTTGTAGTTTGCAACCAGTAAGTAGCCCCCTCCCCATGGTTGCTGAATTAGTGAAGGAGATGAATGACACTTCATAAGGAAAAGCATGCTGGAAAACAGAGCATCCGATGGTGTAAATTCTTTGCATATAAGATAATTTGGGTACAAAAAGTGTGGCTTGTGGTGCCAGCGGTGAAGAGTCCACTGTGGCTGTCTTTCCTGAGCTCATCATATAAAGAAGAGGTTCTTTTTCCCATGGACAATAGACTCATGTCATCTGTGACATGCTCTTTTGTTTGTCTCTCCCTCTTAGTTGTTAGTAATGTGTAGCTGGCTAGAAGATACGTTCTTAGAAATTATCTCATGCCATTTTACCAAAGGGTATATAGCTCAAGGTGAAGAAACCATGTATTCTTTAAAACACAGTGAATTGCAGCAGATCCTGATATTGCTCTGTGGTTTTGGAGCAGGAAACTAATTAGCAAAACCAACCTAGTT
Organism: Thryonomys swinderianus; assembly: GCA_004025085.1. Classification (NCBI taxonomy): domain Eukaryota; kingdom Metazoa; phylum Chordata; class Mammalia; order Rodentia; family Thryonomyidae; genus Thryonomys; species Thryonomys swinderianus. Next base: position 43,834 of record PVIC010008229.1, on the reverse strand, counting down.
TCTCTTCCCTTTAAAAGTCCTCTTCTCTTTCCACTCCTCTTTTCTATGGAAAGAAAAGCCATGATGTTTCCCTATGGGAGAATCATGACAGAGTACATTAGACCTTAACTGTCATTAACAGTTCCTGCCATTTATATTGGGGACCAAAGTTTGCTTCCTTCTGATATAAAATGCTAATATTAACTTGTTCAGAGACACACCTTTAATAGGATAGAAAACTGAAGCCTAGGGAGTAAACTGACTTGCTTATACTTACACAGATAATAATGGGAGGGCCAGGGTTAATGTGAAATTCTGACAGATTTATATTCAAGGCTATGTCAGAGCTCCATGGTAAAGATACAGTTTTTACTTTTAAAGCTCATAAAGGTTAACAAGAAATTGTTTGCAAGTGGTTCTAAAAAAGTAGGTATATTTTGGGCTGGAGATTTTAGCTCAGTGGTTCCAGCACCTGCCTCGCAAGCGCAAGGTCCTGAGTTCGATCCTGGTAACCACATACAATGCTGGGCGTGGTGACTCACACCCACCAACAATCAACCAGCAATCACGACCATATACCACAGTGTCGGGCGTGGTGGCTTGCGCCTGTCATCCCAGCACTCGGGAGGCAGAGACAGGAGGATTGCTGAGTTTGAGGCTTGCCCGGGCTACATAGTTAGTTCAGGGCCAGCCTGAACTACAAAGCGAGACCCTGTCTCAAAAAAAAAAAAAAAAAAAAAAAAAGTAGGTGTATTTTAAAATATTTTCATGTTTCAATTTTTAAATTTTCTTATCCAAGTGAATACTGTTTAGAAGAAAATGTTTGTCCATTCCCATGCACTCAGAATGATTCTCTTGGCTTATGTATATGAGCAGACTCAAAATTAATGCTTCATTCCTACCTGGATTTGAAGAGGGAATTGTTTGAATAGGAGCAAGAATATATGCCGGCTTTCTGAGCTTCTCTTCCTGGTAAATAAAGCCAAAAACTAAATGTGGCCTTGTCATCCACCCAGTGAAGTCATAAATATGTATATATTTACTTTGCATTTGCATTGGTGTGTACTTTTGTTAAGTGGTGAGTCCAAACATTTACTGTCCTAGAAAAAATATTTTTTCTATGCGTACAGCTTTTATTAGAGTTACTCTATGAAACACAAAGTCCTAAATGTATTTGTTGCAGTAACGTTTTCTCTTTGTATCAAGTGGATTGACTGGAGTTGGAAAGAGTTCCTTTTATTTTTTTTAGAAGCTGTCCAGTTAGAGCTGTATATTATGTAGCTCAGCTGTTCTTTGTGGTCTTATCTATGGAGCAGGATGTGTTTCTTCTAAATACTAGGGAAATTGGGAGGAAGGAAACCTAGCATTTGATTTTATTTAGTTTTCTTTTTCTTTTTAGCAAATAACTTTGTTTAATTTATTGGTGAAATTTTGGGAGTACTGTGTCATAAACAGTTGACTATCAGTGACACAGAGTTTTATTCAGCTAAGTCCTTTCAGATTAAAACATTAGGTCATGGAAAACAGGCTTGAAGTTGTGCATTTTTTTATTTTTTATCTTCTCTTGTCTAGCTCTATCAGAAGTGTACAAAGAGATGATCACACAAAGAAGCACATGACTGTTATCCAATAAGGTTACTACTCTTAGAATATATGAATCAGTGACTGACATGGTTGCTTTTTCTATCAGCTGATGGTGTCTTGATGTTGTCATTTCAAGTTAAACCCACACTTGAATGAACAACCACATGAAGTGTGTGTTCGTCTTGTAGCAAGTCTTTTGTATTGTTTATGAGACTCAATAAACAATGGCTATGCTCTGTTCAAGGCAGTTCACATAATGGGTGAATAGACTCATTTTCACCAATATGTTTAGAAAGTCAGTTGTAAAATTGCAGTGAATTATAAAGTGTTACTCCCAGTCTGAAAAATGGGTGTGCGTTAATCCAGCACTCGGGAGGCAGAGACAGGAGGATTGCTGAGTTTGCGGCGGCTTGCCTGGGCACCATAGTGAGCTCAGGGCCAGCCTGAACTACAAAGCGAGACCCTGTCTCCAAAAAAAAGCAAAAAAAAAAAAAAAAAAATGGGTGTGCGTGTTTTTCAGTTGAGGTGTAGGCAAGGATTGGAACTACAAGTGCTGGGAGCCTAGGGAATTTAATTACCTTGAAATGGAACTATATTTCACAGGGAAGACTGTAAAAAGTTGTTCTGCTTTGTTAGAAAAATATTTAAGCTTCCTCTACTCAGTAATGCTGAATAAGGAGTTTTGGAAGAAGGATAAAGTTATGGTTTGCCAAAAACAAAAAAAAAAGTGCTTCTTTGCTTCATAGATTGGCATAAGAAATGAAATGGATTCAACATGTTGCATGGTGGATTTTTAATATTTAGTATACATTTTTAAATGTTTTAAAAACTGTGCCTACCATCATGATCACTTAGTCATGACAGTTGGTAATAAAGGGTAATAAAGAAAAGACAGCAGTAACAGCTGAAAAGGAATACTATTACTTTCTAGAGGAAAGAGTAAGCACATCATAGATAGCAAATATTTCTCAGGGAAAAGGTTATGCATCATTTTAAAAAAATATTTGTACTGTTGGAACTTAGTTTTCTGGCAAGTGGCAAGGATTTAATGTGCACTGTGCAATTTATGCATCCAGATTAATATTATTTTTTGAAATCTTGAGCTGCTCCTTAATTATTCTAATAATTCTATTTTCTGAACCATTTAAAAAATGTCTCATGCAATGTTAGACAGTAGTTTATACTGGTTCTTTTTAAAATGTAGACTTTTCTATTCCCAGAACAAAATACCTCCCTAAAAGGAGAGGTTTGTTTGGCTCACAGTTCCCAGTGGGTTTCTGGTGTGTCCAATCTGGAGTTGGCTGGTTCTAAGACAGAAACAGCACAGGGAAAGAGCCCAGCAGAGGGATGCTTGCTTACCCCTGGCAGCTTGGAAGCAGAGAGAATGGAAGAGCCAGGGACAAGAACACACCCTTCCGGCCAGACCCTAGTGACCCAGCGTCAGTCGGGCCCCACCTCCTTACAGTACATTCAGCTTCTGGATTCATCAGTTGCTGAATCCGTTGATGAGTACAGAACTGGTGGGATCCAATTACCTCCAAACACATGAGACATTTAGAAGACGTCTTGGATCTAAACCATAGCGGTATTTATTCAATAGTCTCCAATCTTTTAAAAACTAATTTATGTAGGAATGATGTTTAATTATTTCCCTTCTTTAGTAAAAATAACAATCTGAATACAAAATTTATTTGGGTTTTCTTTTGAAGTATATGAAAAACATATTTTTAAGTTCCCAGAGTGGTTTAATAGCAAGCTTGGCTCAGGGTACACAGACAAGAGTGGATGTGAAACCCCTGTAAGGGGGTCGACTTAAATGTCATGTAAAAAAAAAATGTCATGTCTTTCTGAAGTCTCTTCTGATCATCCAACGTACAAGAGATCTTCTCTATGTGTTTTGCTCACTTGTTACAAGGAATCCTTACATGCTTAGTACTTGATTTGTTTTTCTGTCACTAGTGTATAAACTCATACTCCATCCAAGTTCACAAGTCATGGTTCTTTAAAACTGTTTTGCTAGTGTATGGTACATAGTAGGTGCTGGGTAAATATTTAAACAAGGGGCCGGAGGGTTAGCTCAGTGGTTCCAGCACCTGCCTCGCAAGCACAAGGTCCTGAGTTCGATCCCCAGTAACCACATATAATGCTGGGCATGGAGACACGCTCACCAACAATTAACACCACATACCACAATGCCAGACATGGTGGCACACGCCTGTAATCCCAGCACTCTGGAGGCAGAGACAGGAGGATTGCTGAGTTCGCGGTGGCTTGCCTGGGCACCATAGTGAGCTCAGGGCCAGCCTGAACTACAAAGCAAGACCCTGTCTCAAAAAGCAAAAAAAAAAAAAAAAAAATTAAATGAATACCAGGATGAGGTGAGCTATCATTGAAGTTGTTAAAATTTTCTCCAGTTAGCTGTAAAGACAATGTTTAAAGGTCAGCAATAGCAGAAAACAAGTGAGTAGAAATTATTAGGGACAAACCAAAAACGTTCTAAAGTGGTTCCAATGAGCTTTACATAAATTATAAAAATATGTAATTTCAAATGAAGACATCTTATGATTAATATACAAAGCAAATCCTATTATACTTCATACAGTTTCCTAGTCACAGAAGGCAAAAGTCTAATACCATGGAAGAAGCCAGGGCAGTGTTTCTCAAAGTGCGGTCCTCGGCTCAACCAGGGAACTTGTTAGGATTGCAAATACTCTTGTTCTGCTTTGGGCCAACAGAATCAGAAATTCAACCACCTGAGTGCCACAGGGTGATTCTGGTGCATGCTCGGTGTTGACTATGAATGTTCACCTGCTTACTCTGAGTGGCAGCCTTTGCTATACAGGTGAACCTGGTGTGTGTAGAAAGTGTGGCGCTACCTGCTCTGCAGAAATCCAAGGAGAAATGCTTTTCTCAAAACGACATGGATCACAAGTGAACCAATTCTTGTGACTGGATTGGGGATCTAGGACTTCAGAGAGTTTATTTGAAAAGCATCCAGTGGTCACTAATCCTGTCAAGTGATGGACACTCCCAGTGGCCGCAGGAGCTCACTACACCATGACTTTTGCATGCTTACATAAGCCTCTGAAAACTTGTTCTTCTCAACTGCATCCTCCCCTGATGCTTTTGCTGCACAGGAGTGACTTCAAGCCCACGCTTGGAAATCCAGGCTCCTGTCTTGTGGTTGCAGGATGAACACTCCAGTTTGGCCATGAGGATGTGCCCCACCGGGCAGTTGGCTCCTCATTATTTACTCACAGCCACACTGAGCACCAGCCAGCTTCTGTGACCCCCCTGTAGCGTTCTTCACTTTGATAGGCAGACGTTAGGACAGTTCTGAGGTTCCTTTTGAAAGGAGACTTTTCCCGACTATCCCAGTCTAAGACAGAGCCACTGGTCTTCTCTCTGGAAAGGATTTAGTATTGTGAGTATTGGGCCCATTTGGTGTCACCTTTGGGCCATGAACATCTGGAGCGTAGAGTTCACATCTGTGAACTTCTTTCCTCACTGCATCCTTAGCAATTAGTGTAGTGCGAGAGAACATCAAATTTTGCTGAAGAAATAAGCCAGAATGTTTTACCTATTTAAAATATTTCTTTTTCTAAGTTTCCAGTGAAGAGAGATACTATACATTGATAATAAATGAACTGCTCATAGTGTTGATGCTGTCGTTAACTTTTTTCCATTCTGAGGATTAAACCTAGGCCCACTACACTGAACTAGATCCTCAGACCTTTTTCTTTTCTTTTCTTTCTTTTTTTTTTTTTTTGAGACAGGGTCTCACTTTGTCGTCCAGGCTGGCCCTGAGCTCACTATGTAGCCCAAGCAAGCCTCGAACTCAGCAATCCTCCTGCCTCTGCCTCCCAAGTGCTGGGATGACAGGTGTGAGCCACCACACCCAGCAGATCTTTTTTATTTTTAATTTTGAGTCAGAGTCTCACTAAGTTGTTAAATTGCCTGGATTAGACTTATACTTGGGATCCACATGACTCAGCCTGTCCAAGTGCTGGCATTACGGGCATGTGACACTATGCTTGGCTTTCTTTAATTTTCTTCATGACTGCCTAATCATATCTCAAATACTGATCAGTATGTTAATTGGTAGCTGCAGTTAGTATCTCCAAGGAGGTAAACTATTTTTCTAAGAGACAGGAGTAAAACAAAAGCTTTTTATTATAGACAGCAACTTTGAACCGTGAACAAAGTATGGATTACTGATTTAAAACATTGAAGCCGGGTGTGGTGAGTCAGGCCTATAATCCCAGCACTGGGGAGGTTGAGGCAGGAAGAATGCTGCAAATTTGAGGCCAATCTAGGCTACATAGTGAGTTTAAGGCCAGCCTGAACTACACAGCAAGACCCTGTCTCAAAAAAAAAATCATTGAAATTAGAGAAGTTTAAAAAAAAGGTATAAGGAATGGGAGGGACAGGAATACTTGTTATTTAGAGCAAAGAAAATGGAGATAGAGTTGAAGGATAGCTGACCCAAAAAAACTTTATCTTCAAGAGCTACTTAGTTATGTGTGACTCACTCTGTACATAGATGGACAATCACGTGACTTCTACCTAAAGAGAAGTCCATGTTATGTAACACAACTTACCATCATGGAGTGCAAAGCTGATCTGAATAGAAAGGCTAGTGTAACCTAGATCCTTAAGAGCAAAGCAATTGTTGAGTTAGTTGGAGACCAAAGCATTGTTTGATGGTCTAGGTATCTTTAGGATCACAATAACAGACAAGATTGTAACATCCATTAAAAGCTGGTTAGTATGACTTCGCCTGACCTCAGCTTGCATTTAATTTCTGCACACAGCTGTGTCAGTTACTCCGTCACATTTAAACAATGAATAGGAGGAATACCAACTTGTCTTAGCTCAGGCTTTCACAACAGAGTTTCAGAAATTGGTGATTAATATACAGTAGAAATTCACTTTTTTTTTTTTTTTTTTTTTTTTTTTTTTTAGAAATTCACTTCTTAGAGTTCTGGAGGCTGAAAGTCTGAGACCAGGGCACCAGCATGACCTTAGTTAGGAACCTGCTCTGGGTTTCAGACTGCTGGTTTCTTGCTGTACCCTCATCTGGCCAAAAGAGAATGAGAGCTTTCTGCTTTCTGGAATGCCTTGTTTTCTCTTTATTGAGTTTATTGGTACTTTTTAGGCATAACTTATGATCGTATTCATCATTGAGAATTTGTACCTGTACATGATAGATCTTGATTCTTATTTTTTCCCATTCCCCTGCTCTGCCTTCAACCCCTCTACCCCCATATACATAAGCTTTGTTTCTGTTTTTGCCTTTTTCTCCCTTCTTTGCTGGAGTGCGTTTTATAAGGGCACTGATCTCATTCAAGAGCAGTCCACCCTTCTGATCTAATCCCTTCCCAAAGACCATCACATTGGGGGTTGGGATTTCAACATGAATTTGTGAGAATATATCTAATTCATTTAGAACCTGGACTCTGCCCTATAAGGAACACATTCTGTGTTGAAAGCTAGTTTGTATACATAGGCATATAAATAGTAAATATACTCAAAACAAAGTTTCATGAAGTAATACTTAACCACATTATAGGAAATGTACTTTCTTATTGTCCAGTAACACCTCCTCTGACCTCCAGCATCTTCCTCCAGCCTTTATGAGTTTCTGGTCATGATCCAACAAATTGATTTTAATCCCCATTAAAGGACTTTGAGACCTGCAATTTATTGATTTATTTTATTTTTAAATTTTATTTTACTTTATATTTTGAGACAGAGTCTTACTTTGTAGCTCAGGCTGGCCCTGAGCTCACTATGCAGCCCAGGCAAGCCTCGAACTCAGCAGTCCTCTTGCCTCAGGAGGCAAAAGCCACCATGCTCAGCATCTTAGCGTGTAGTACTGATTGCTGGTGGGTGTGAGTCACCACGCCCAATGTTGTTGCATGTGGTTTCTGGGAATCAAACCGGGGACCTTGCACACTTGCCAGGCAGGCACCAGGACCACTGAGCTAAAACTCCGGCCAAGACCTGCAGTTTACAAAGTAGTCAGTCTGACTATCATCCCTTCCTGTGATGCTCTTGGTCTGTTGCCCAGTAGTGCCATGATTCCATGTCCAGTGCTCTTTGCTCTCCTGTGGACTCAGGAGGATCCACCTGAAGACTCCACACAGTTTCAGTTTTGTCAGAAAAGTATGGCTTGACTAGGAGAGTAGGCACCAACCCCTAGGTCTCCTGGCCTGAAACAGGATAAATTTCACTTGTGAAATGTGGCCTGTAACCTGGGGCATGCCTATGTATTTTTTTTAAAACACAATCCATGCTCTAAATTTCATACTAATTTATTTTAGCAAAAATCTAAATACTTTAAGAAAATAAACAAACTTGCTTCATTTAAAAAAAATGTCATGATCATTTCTCAGAACCTTTGAGCAGGCTGTTTTACTTCCAGAGTGAATTTTGTGATCGCTAATCATTTATATGTTCCTTTAAGTGTCGGTATTTCTTTGTAGTCAAATTTCTCCAAAATTGTTGCATCATTCCTCGAACCTGTACAAGATTATACAGAAGAATGTGTCTTTTATGCTGTAATGAATTGATAGATTTGGAATTTATTCACTGATGCAAGGTTCTTTGCCCTGTGCTAAATGGCCCCTGGGGACTAGATGTAAAATTCTCAAGTGCTGTTTCTTAATCTTGGGATGAGGGCCTCTACTTTCATGACACTGATCAATGACCCCCCTTGACTTGTGACCTGCTATGAGACTCTGCTATGATCATGGGAACCAGATAACAATCATATTGCCTGACTTTAAAAAATTGTGTCACTGCGTTGGCATGTTATTTAAAAATGATTCCCTTTTATTTTTTTTCCCCGAGGTGTATGGTTTACACAGAGCAGTGAAGATTGACGGGAAGCAGAGAAAATGGAAGTCATTCTCTCATGCTAAGAGCGGGGAGTGAAGTGTCACTTCTGCTTGTGTTTGTTTAGAGAAAGCAGGGTGGATATTCGACTTGTAATATTTGTGTACAGTTGGGCGTCATTATTTAGTTTAGCAGTTTCTTAGAAACTCCCTCCCCTTCGTGGCAGTTTATAATGTAAACATGATGCATCAGTTCCTTTTGTGCAGACTTTGTACAAGGAATAATCGTTTCACAAGAGGCTTCTGAGAGCAGTTGGGAGCTGCGAAGGATCTTACACATGTGCTTGCAGTTTTCAGGATGGTGATCAACACTCCCTCACATGACATCTGTATTTGTTTCTTCATTTGCCTGTCTCCTTCACCAAATTCAAATGCTCACTTGTCTCATTCACACCGCATCCCCAGTGCTAGAGCGTGCCCAGCACAAAGATGGCCTGCAGCGAACATCTGCTGATTCAATGAATGAATTCATTTCTAAGGCATATGAGTGAATTCTTGAGCTATAACTGTTTCCTCCAAAATATTCTACCCCCCTTAAAGAATTTAATACTATAGTTTCTACCTTAGCCACTGCATCAAGTCTCTGTCCCAGTGTGGGACCTTGTTTGTTGCCAAATTTTAAGACCTTTTTTCAACCTCTTGCTTTTTGACCTGCAAGATTTGGTACAGCTCAGGAACTCATGTCTCACTTTCTCTCTTTACTATTCATTTCAGTTTGGGTAAAAATACCAACTGCTACCTCACTTGCAGACTGTCACCTTTAAAAAATCTCGATCTCCTTTCCCAAAATCCACTTTCATTAAAGTTACCCGCATTAAAACTTTGGAAATTTTGCGAACTTTTTGCTTTGCTCCTTCCTCTGGCTGTGCAGCTACCCGTTCTGTTCTCCCCTCTATTGCCAGTAGCTCTTCCTCTCACCTGGACTGTTGTAGTAGCCTCCACACCTCTGGGTTTGCCTCCTTTTGATCAATTACAACATGTGCTCTCAGACTCTTATTTTGTCACTGTCATAACAAAAGCTCCTTAGATACTTGACTGTGCATACAGTCTTAAGTGCTCTGGTTGGGTCCACAGAGCAAGCCAGTCTTCTCGTAGTTGACGTCATCATCCTCGTCATTTTCATAGTTGTAGTATAACAAAGACAGTGACTACCATTTTTAAGCTCTTACTCTGTGCCAGACTTGACATAAAGAAACATGAAATCATAAATCTAGTGTGTGGGGCTGGATAAAATGGTAATGGGGAGGGTAAGTGTGGGAGAAAGGAAGTAGTGAGGAGAGGTGTGCTAGGGCCCCCCCCACCATGGTGTCTGTCTGCTGTGCTAATGGGTTCCAACTTCCCTTCTGTGGAAAATAAGGCAGTGACTAAAAGAGTTTCATATGCAAGTGGTGAGCTCATATTTTTTGTTAGATGAACCACACGAGCTATCATTTGGAGGTGAATTAGAAGAGAAAGAAACTGAAGACAGAGGAGCCATTGACAGTCGATGAGGATCTGAACAAAGGTAGTGAGGTCAGGAATGAGCAAGCAGAATTGCGGTTCCCAGGGAGAGTTTCTAGGACCTGTTCAGATATGAACGTGGAGGGGATGGTAGGAGAAGAGGAAAGTGTTTCTCTGGCTTCCACCTTAAGTGGTTAGAGACTGCGCAGTGGTGCACATCTGAGAGAAGATACTGAGCAGCAGAGGCAGGAGCAACTTGGACTAGAGATGCTTGTGGGACACCCAGTCAGAATGTGGCTTTAAAACAGTAGTCCTAAGGAAGACATTGCATGTGTGGGATCCTGTGCTCCAGGCATGATTTAAACCCTGATACTGAGACACCTCAGTGTGGTGTCTAGAAGGAAGCTGTCTGGGAGCCTGGATAGAGGGAGAGGCTGCGATGGAGAGACAGTGTTATGAGGTCTTACAGGGTACTTAAGCCATGTTACCAAACAACTTCCTTGAACCTACCCACAAAAGAGAATATTAACTGCTGTTCTTCATTTGCAATTTAATTTCTCCAGACCTTGGCCTACCCCCACCCCACCCCTTTTTTTCTTATTAAATCTTCTTTTATTTGTTTTCTGTTTAAGGAAATGGCATTGGATTTTCATATCATATACATCCCATTGTTTTGGAAAATTTCTCAGAGTGCGTGGATTCCCACACCTGCTTCACCAGAAGTGATTTCTGAAGCACACATTGTCTCTGGCATTCTTGCTCTGGAGACTCTTGAGGTTTTCCCTCGAAGCTCAGTTGTCATTTGTTCTTCGATTATCTCTCCAAGCAGACATAAGTTCTGCTGGCAAAGAACCTCACTTTGCCCGCTCTGGATTCCCACCCAGCCCTACCAGCCCCGGTGCCTTCTGCACACTAACCACTGCTACTACTTTCTATGGATTATTTTTATTTCCCTGTGGAAGAATGAAGAAAAATGGTGAATGACTCAGAGTTCTGTTAGGGTCTATAAAAGTTACTGTACCTTGAACTAAGTTGAAAATACCTGCTTCAAATGTGTTTACAACTGAATTTTCTATATCTCACTAATGAAGAGAAGGGAAAATTATTGTTGTTGTTGAAGCAGTAAAAAGGTCTACAAAATGAGTGTGGAGTCCTTATCATTTGTCATTCATGCTATTTTTAAACTCTCCAAGAAGAGAGCATATCTTTTGACAGTTCCCTTTCACCTACTTATTATTACCTGTGTTGTGAACAGGCATCTGCTGGTTTCACTGAGTCTAATTTTCTGTTTCCAAACAATATTTTGTATCCATTTGCCCACGTTGAATTTGAGAGCTCAGGCCTGAGAAGCAAGGATTTTGATTCATCCGGCTTCTCTACTGATACTTTGGTGACCGTCCACCAAAGGGCTTGACCTCTTCTGTGCATTTTTCTTTTCTTCATCTGTGGAGTGAACATCTGTATGCTAGCTCCTGACCCAGTTCCAAGGCACATAGTGAGGCCACATGAAATGATGGCCTTTGAGGTCCTTGGAACAAAAGTATCACACACTTTAGAGATTTTATTTTATGGGAATTACAAAAAAGGTCACTCTCAGGGCAGCCTTCTTTATAGCCATCGGAAAGCAGATCTGAACCATGAGGTCCCCATAAAAAAGAATTTTCCTCTCTTCGATCCCCAGAGGACAAAAGTTTGAGTAAGACATTTTACTGAAGTCTGATGAGAGTGCCAGAACTGAAATATACCTTCAACATGGAGATGAATCTTAGAAGAGTTTAACTGAAGAAAACAGAAGTTACATTTACTTGTTAAGGAAAAGAATGCTGGTAGACAGCAACTAATTCGTATAGTAAATTCTAAAGTAGGCTTTGATGCTCCAAGCATTGTTCTAGTCGGGTTACGTGGGAAGTGCTTGCCAATTCATGATGCCCTGCCGAGTATCTAATACTGTACCTTGAATACAAAGATGATTTGTGTTGCAATTAGTGCTGCTGTTGAGATGGAATATGAGAACCTCTCAAAAGTCATCCGGAACCCTTTTTAACATCTGCTTAATGTGTTAGGCTCTTTGAATTTCAGTGTCCATTTCCAAAATTCTGATGAAAATTTCAGTTAATAATGAAAACATTTACAAGATGATACACAGCCTGATCAAAAAGTACATTGTGTATTTAAATACAAAAAATTACTACAGTAAAATACCATATCTTTTCTCTGGTATGAGAACCTGTAAATGTAAATGAGTTCTAGAATGTACGATAGATTTTCTGAAATAGGAGATATTCAAAGGGAATGTGGTAGGGGAAAGAATAAATATGCTTTAGAAAGAAAAAGAAATAACATGTATATAGGGAGTGGGGGTTGTAGGGTGGGTAGGGATATAAGTAAAAATGAGAATTCACTTGTGTCATATACCCGTACAAATTCCCCAATGTTGAGTGTGATTGTGAGCTGTGTATAAAATGTACCAATAAAGAATTCAGATTTTTAAAAATTGCTACAGTAAAAGACACCTTGCCTTTAAACTTCCTCAATATACTCCCCTTTGCTCTAAACACAGTTACCCCATTGTCTTTGCCACTTCTCAAACAGTTATGGCTGTCTTCAAGAGACTGTTTTTACTAATTGTGAGGAAAAATACATGGTCCATGCTGCTACTGAGTACATCCAACAGAAAGATAAAGTCATGATTGGCAGTGTGTCCTCATCCGTCTTATTTGCCAGATCTGGCCCTGGTGGACTTCTGGCTCTTCCCCAAGGTAAAAATCATTATAAAAGGTTTTGAATTGATTGAGTATGTCAAGGCAGCCACAGCAGCACCAACTAAAAACACAAAGGAAGACTTCCAGAACTGCTTCAGAAAGTGGAAAGAATTTAGAATTAGTATGTTTAAAAAGAGGGAGAGTTAATGACAAGTTGTGTTTTACTGGAATAAAATTTTTTTTTTTTGAAACAGGGTCTCGCTTTGTAATTCAGGCTGGCCTTGAGCTCACTAGGTAGCCCAGGTAAGCCTCGAACTCAGCAATCCTCCTGTCTCTGCCTCCCGAGTGCTGGGATTACAGGCATGAGCCACCACGCCCGGCATACTGGAATAAATTTTAAAAAATAAACATTGACCATTTTTTGATCATACCTCAAAAATTTCAGACGGAAGAGACATCTGACTGGAGTAATTCCCAATGAAAAACCAAAGGAAGTCAGAGCTCATAACCTTGGATCTGTAACCATGACATTGAATCTGTAGTAAGAGACCCAAATCTGACTGTTTACTTTGCTTGACACTGAGCATAATGGTATAATGTTAATCATACTGGTGCTAGTTCTCAGACGTCTGCCCTTAAAGTCTGCAAGTGGACTGAGCATGGCATACAATCCAAAAGTGTAGCTGGTAGAAGGTGGGACATGAAAGAGTAGAATAACAGTGCAAATAACCTTTCTCCTGAATTGGAAGAGTAAGATAAGAGTTGGTGTAATGGTGTAATTTTAGAATTTGTATACCATCTGGCATTCTCACCGACAGCACAGGAAAGTCCCATTTGCTCCACATCCTCATCCATAATTTGGTATGATCAGTCCTTTTCATGTTAGCTATTCTAATAGGTATGCTAGGGTCATGCATTATAGTTTTACATTGCACTTCACCAAAGAGTAGTCATGTCAAGCATCTTCGAATGCTTTTTTTTTCCCATTCTTATATGTCATTTGACAGTGTTAAACTCTTTTTTTTCTTTTTTCTTTTTTTTTTTGGGGGGGGGAGACAGGGTCTTGCTTTGTAGTTTAGGCTGGCCCTGAGCTCACTATATAGCTCAGGCAAGCCTCGAACTCAGCAATCTTCCTGTCTCTGCCTCCCTAGTGCTGGGATTACAGGCATGAGCCACCACGCCCGGCACTGTGGTATGTGGTATTGATTGCTTGTGGGCATGAGTCAGCACGCCCAGCATTGTATGTGGTTACTGGAGATTGAACACAGGACCTTCCGCTTGTAAGGCAGGTGCCGGAACCACTGAGCTAAATCTCCGGCCAGTGTTAAACTCTTATTTATAAGTTCTAGTAAGCTTTTATAGCATGCATAGAATTTCATTACATGAATGATCAGCCTAAATATTTCCGGACAAAAATTAGCAAAAACACTAGAGAAGACTTAAAACTTAAAGTTTCAAAGGTAATAAACAGAGGAATTAAAATGATATATTAAACTTTAGGAGAAGGCCAGGACAGTATGAGAAGAAGCCCTGATATGAATCAAGACCTAAAGATTTAAGCACGTTTTCATGCAAAAGGAAATATTACTAAGAGACTAAAGAAGAAAATTTGATGAACAATGGCAGCAGTGGGGGAAAAAAAAGAAAAAAATTTAACAATAGTTGTCTTGGAAGAATAGAGTTATCAGAGACAGGAAGTAAGAGCTCGTTGTTATGAAGTCTTTTGTATGACTGTCTTGCCTTGTACATGGGCTTCTTTGATAAAAATAAATTGTAAGTATATTAGTAATTAGCATGTAAAGGTAACAATGACATGAAATAACTAAAATGAGTAGAAGATATGTGATTTAGATATAAAATAGGCCCCCAAAAAGTGTCCTGCATTTGGATAATGATTTCATAATGGGGGCCACTGTGCTCATGAGTCAAAATACTGATGAATTTTTGCTAAAGAAGCTATTTGAAAGTAGGGTCTGGTCAGAGGGGGAAGATCACTGGATGAATGACCTGAAAGGGTGTGTTCCTGTGCTTGGTTCCCTGCAAGGGGAATGTACTCATTCATATTCTCTCTTTCTCTTTCCTCCTTTTCTCCCTCTCTTTTTCTCTCTCACTTTCTCTCCTTCTCAATCTTTCCTTCCCTGTCTCTTGTTCTCTCTCCTCCTCTCAGCTGCAGTGGGTTGAGCAGCTTTGCCCTTCCACCATGCTGTTTCTGCCTTGATACTGTTCAACCATGGATTGAACGCACTGAAACTGTGAGCCAAAATAAGCCTGTTCTTTAAGTTGAGGGTTCAGGTATTTTGCCTCAGTAATGGCAAAGGTAACTAATCCCAGGTAGGACCTGAATATTATGGAATAAGAAATACTGGAGAACAAGTCCATGACTCAAGAGATATATAAAGGTAGAAAAGTCCTAAAGTGGCATTGCTGATTTGTACCTCACAATTACTTGTGCTGCTATGATCTAGTACTTTTGTGTGTGTGTGTTACTGGACAGAACTCAGGACTTCATAGTGAAGTGTATCCACCCTTTTTATCATTTATCTTTTTTTATGAGTCAGGGTCACACTAAATTAGTACTTTGCACAGTCTGTGCTCATTACTGAGATTGTCCTGCCTCAGCCTTCCAGACTGTTAGGTTACAGGTATGTGACCCACACCCACCTTTCAAGTAGTTTCTCAATCGTAAGTGTACATTTAGTTCTTTAGTAGTCACAGCAGGTACTGGGGTAGGTACTTTTATTATAATTTTAGAAATGAAGAAACCTAGAAACAAATTCTGAGTCAGTAGCTGAAGGTAAGAGTATGTCATAATTAGCAAACTCAACATTTTTTATTATATGGGTGGAAGGAATGGTAGGAAGCAATATACATGTAGTAAAAGTTTAGAAGTAGTAGTTTTCCCTGTGTCTTAAGTAGGGTCACTTTATATGCCTTAGAGTATGTAAGCTGATGACCGTGCCCTCCCACACATCAGTACATACAGTGGATGCTCCTTAAGCACAAAACTACTTGATTCATTGTCCAAGGCCTTTTCTAAAGTACTGCCTAACTATAGTTCATTTATAATCTAACATATTTTAATGGCTGTTAACATAGTACTAGATGTTAGAATTATTTCTTTTTAGTTAAGAGGCCAGTGAAATAGAGAAATAAATGTATAATTTGATGCAAAATGCTATAGAAAAAAGTAAATGACAATAAAAAATAAAAGGTACTGTGGAGGAAAATCACACAAGATAAGAAAGAGTAATGAGTGTGGTAGTGAGATATTATGTTAGAAAAGTTAGTGAAGTCCTTTCTGAAAATAGCATTTGGAAATCTTCTTAGTCTCCTGGCTGCTATAACAAGATACCATAGACTGAGTGGCTTAAGTAAGAAATATTTATTTCTTACATTTCTAAAAGTTGGGAAGTGCAAGATCAGGTTTCTGACAGATCCATTGTTTGCTGAAGGCCCACTTCCTGGTTTGTACATGTCGGGGAACTAGCTCTATGATTCTAAGAGCACTAATCCCATTTATCCACATATAAGACTCTCTCTTCACGATATAATTATCTCCCAAAAGTATTATTAGAAGTGTTATTTATTTGTTTGTTTGTTTAGACAGGGTCTCGCTTTGTAGTTCAGGCTGGCCCTGAGCTCACTGTATAGCCCAGGCAAGCCTCGAACTCAGCATTCCTCCTGCCTCTGCCTGCTGAGTGCTGGGATTACAGGCGTGAGCCACCACACCCGGCACTGTGGTATGTGGTGCTGATTGCTGGTGGGTATGAGTCACCACACCCGGGATTGTTGTATGTGGTTACCCGGGATCAAACCAAGGGACCTTGCTCTTGCAAGGCAGGCACCAGAACCACTGAGCTAAGTCTCTGGTCCCTGAAGTGTTAATTTTATAATGAAGGGTTAAAAATACCTTCAATAACTAACATTTGGAGAAATTGTTAAACCGGGGTTGGCATGTAGCTCAGTGGCATCATGTCTGCCTGGAAGGCACAAGTCCTGAGTTTGAGCTCTTGTACCAAAAAAGAAAGAAAGAAAAAAATCATTAAACTGTAATCATAACAGCAGAACACTATTTGCAAATAAAATACTGTGGCGAAATACATATAAAATAAGTGTAAAAATATAGTAGTGTGAAAAAATGTTTATAGTCAAGTACACTGAAAAGAAGCAGAATAGTTAAGTATAATTTGCTTTTATTTTGCTCATCTTTTCATTGTATATTTAGTTGCATAGGATATGATATGAAGTATATAAGAGGATAAAATTCACTTGAAATTATACAGAAATAGAAAATGATACCCAAGATCAACAAGATTTGGAGGTCCTGATGCCAATGCTGGGAAGTGAGATTCTGGTCCACTGTGCTCCCAGGACAGGTAAGGATATTGCAATTGAGGGAATGCCCTGCAAAGTCTTAGTGGGAGAAGCATTAACTCCCAAAAGGGAGCTATGTCAACAAATGAGATTTATTTTTGGATTAAAAACTACTTCAAGGGCTAGAGATTTAGCTCAGTGGTTCCAGCACCTGCCTTGCAAGCACAAGGTCCTGAGTTCGATCCCTGGTAACCACATAGAATGCTGGGGGTGAAGACTCACACCCACCAGCAATCAACACCACATACCACAGTGCCGGGTGTGGTGGCTCACACCTGTAATCCCAGCACTCAGGAGGCAGAGACAGGAAGATTGCTGAGTTCGCGGTGGTTTACCTGGGCTACATAGTGAGCTCAGAGCCAGCCTGAACTACAAAGCGAGACCTTGTCTAAAAAACAAAAAAACAAAAAACAAAAAACTACTTCAAAGAAAAGTTTAGATCCGTTATAGCATTTAAAAATTTCCTCTATAGGTATAAATCTCTCCATTCTTATAGAGAACAAGCTGGAAATGATGGTACATGCCTATATTCCCAACACCGTGGGAGGCTGAAGCAAAATCATTGGAAATTTGAGCCCAGCTCGGGTATCCTAGTGACTTAAGTGATTCTATTTCAAAAAAAAAAATTATTGGGCTGGGGAATCTGGATCTGTAACCATGCAAAGACTCAAAAAATAGCATATTTAGCCAGGCATGGTGGCTCATGCCTGTCATCCCAGCACTCGGGAGGCAGAGATAGGAGGATTGCTGAGTTCAAAGCTTGCCTAGGCTATATAGTGAGCTCAGAGTCAGCCCGAACTACGAAGTGAGACCCTGTCTCAAAAAAAAAAAAAAAATAGCACGTTTTGACCTCATACATAACTAAACTCCAGAAGAATAGAGAATTTCAGTAAACCTACACTAGCCATCATAATGAGGTTCAACTTGGACTGTGTTGAGATATAAACCTTTGAGCTTGACACACCAGACTGTATTGGAATGGAGTAATAAATTCCAAAGATTCTTTAAGTTCTGAAAATGGGTGGGGTGGTCACCTCATATGTCCGGGTAAGTCCAAGTACAAATCACTAAGATGGAAACAAGAGAAGGTCAATAGATTTCATAGTTGTTTTGAGTTTAGATTTGAGTACGATAGTCTTGAATATGTCCTCTTTTCACAAGAAAAGATCACCCTGGGATGGAGCCAGGTGGGCTCCTGGTTTCCCTAAAGTCTTGGTTGAAATCAGCTAGACCTCATCAATTCTTCAATCATTAACAAGTAAACAGATAGGACTTCTATAGCCACACTGTCAAGGAAAGTCACCTTTAGCACAAGCTCGCGGATCTCTCTTGATATACATATGTGATAATTTGGTTTCAAGGGTCATGTCCCATTGTTAAGTATTGATTTGGGCTCCTAGAATTTAAGAACGCTTGGTGTCTAAAGCATGTCATTTTTCAATTTAGTATCACCGGTAGAGTTTCTGTTACTACCAACGTCTGCACAAGAGATTTAGTGGCAAAAAGTGGGAAGAAGTGAAGTAGACATTGCACTGATATACTGGACAGTTGAAGAGAACCCAGTTCCTCTGTTTTCCCAGGAAAGAAGAGCCTCAAAAATGAGGCTAATTTTCTCTCTTCAGTAGATTGAAACTGTTAACTGAGACAAAGGAATATGGATACTAGAAACTAAGTAAGTGATACTTCCTCTTGCTTTTTATGTGTGAAGCTTTTTGCAAGGTGCTGATGGTGAAGATAATAGAGGGAAGAGCTAGGGTGAGAATACAATTGTAAAAACAAAATGAGTGTCCCTTGTCCTAAAGAAATTTATAATAGCTTAGGGGAGTTAAGCAAGTGCTTTTATAAAAAGGAAGATAATGCCATTAAAGGAGAAGAGACACAAGTGCTAAATGTGGCTTGAATTAGGGTTAAAAGCCAGCCTGAGGGCTCCAAATTAAATCTTTGCCGTGACGGTTTTTCTGTCCGGGTCTGCAGACTGGGGCACAGGGCAAATGCATGCTATAAAATCAGTACAGAGATAGTCCCACTTTAAAAAGTGATTAAATGTTAGGGTTATGCCCTTTGCTTTTTAAAATTACCCCTTTTTTGGTTCATTACAAGTATGTCGTAATTAGCAAACTTCAACATTTTTTATTAGATGGGTGGAAGGAAGTAGTAGGAAGCAGTATAAATGACTTAATCTTCTAGGAATTCCTGCACCTGCCTGGTCTGGTGTCATCTGTCCTCTGGTCTCTTGGGTGCTGGTCCCAGGTAGTCTTGCTTGCCAGAAGCTCCTGAATTCCTTCCCATGATACTGGAATAACTGGTGAGATGGAGGAAAGAAGCATTTTATTTATACCTCTCTTATTGAACTTACCTTTCTATGTGTTATTTTCAGTTATTTGTAGGTATTTTTTACACTCTCTGTTAGATTCTGATTTCCTTGAAGGAAGAAAGTTCTTGTTTAATTTTTACTTTTATTGCCCAGTCTTGCCAACTGTTTAAATTGCATGCATTTGTTTATTTTGTTTGTTTGTTTCTTAATATTGCTTTTCAAGACTATCTGAAATTATGTGCAGATAGTCCTCGACTTACAGCGGTGCAACTTTCATTTTGCTCTTTACAACAGTATGAAAGCATACCTGTACAACTCTTCTGTTTTTCTCTTTCATTACATTATTTAATATGCTGCAGAATCTACTCAGTACTTCATAATAAATGGGCTTTCTGTGAGATGATTTTTTTTTCAATTTTAAGCTATTAGAAGTGTCCTGAGCACACTTACGCCAGGCTGGACTGATAGATTAGTGTATTAAATCCATTTCCAGCATACAATATTTCAATTTATGGTGAGTTTAATGGAATATAACCCGAGTGTAAATGGAGGGACTTGTATGATTCTTCAATTTGAGGCATGTTTGGATTCAAGGAAAATTCATTCTCTTACCACTGCTGTTCTGTACTTTGTTGGCATCAAGGATTCGCTGTGGCATATTTTAGAGTCTTCTTCCATACCTTTTTGAAACATAGCTTGTGAAAAGGGGACCAAAAAAGGAAACACACCTTTCAACTCTGCTAGCTAAATCAGACCGATGAGTCTGGCAAATATTAGCTAGTGGGATCTGAAAGGAAACAAATTAACATGTGGAACAGATGTAGCAAGGCCGAGGGTTTTCCTAGGGTGAGCTGCCTGGAAGAGCTCTGAGTTAAGCAGCAGTGGACATGACAGAGCTGGCGAGAATACAGTGGAGGGCCGGAGGTTTAGTTCAGTGGTTCCAGTGCCTGCCCAGCAAGCGCAAGGTCCCTAGTTTGATCCTCCATAACCACATACCACAATGCCAGGCGTGGTGGCTCACACCTTAATCCCAGCATTCGGGAGGCAGAGGCAGGAGGATTGCTGAGTTCAAGGCTTGCCTGGGCTACATAGTGAGCTCAGGGCCAGCCTGAACTACAGAGTGAGACCCTGTCTCAAAAAAAAAAAAAAAAAAAAGAATACAGTGGATTTGAAAGGTCTACCTGCCTGTTCAGCAGAACTGCAGCACTCTTAGTTGACGGAGGGGGCACTAGAACTGAATGCCGACTGGCACAGCAAGTGGGCATTTTTAAAAAGCATGCCACTTGGTGGTGGTAATTGTGGTTGTGATCAAAGAAAGGGAACCTTGGACCAACTCTAATGCTTTGCACCTGGGTAGAAATTCAGCACCTTCTTCCTCAGAGTAGAAGAAGTTATTTACTATAAGTATTAGCCATAAGGTAATTCTAAATAGTCATGCAAATACTTGTGTAAATGAAATGGTGGTCACTTATTTTTAGAAGTCCTCTAAGGAGCAGGCCATCCAATCACAAAACTGCCCATGGGAAATGAGAAGCAGATGGTGGAGGGGAATCTTGTGCAGATTGCATGTGTGCATGCCGCGTGGGGTGGTACTGGCTGCTCCCCAGCATCTTGGCTTCTCCTTGCTCAGCTACCTCGAAGCACCTGAGCCAGCCTGGCATTGCAGACCAAACTGTAGGACCTTGCATATTTGTTTTTCTCTATTGTTCACTTTGTGTTTGTTTGGGTCTTCTTTCTTGATTAGTCTAGTTACTGTTTTGTCAATTTTTTTGGTCAAAAATCCAATTCTTTGTTTCATTGACTGTTTGTATTCTCTGTCTATCCACATCATTTATTTTGCTCTGATGTTTGTTGTTTCTTTCCTTCTATAAATTATTTGAGTTTGGTTTGGTCTTGCTTCTCTAGTTCCTTGAGATGCATTGTTAGATCATTTGTTTGAAGTCTTTTTTTATTTTGTGATACTATAGGTCCTTATTGCTAGATATAAATTTACATCTTAACAGTAGTACTGCTTTTGCTCTATCCCTTAAATTTTTTTATGTTGTATTTCTCTGCTCATTTCATGTTCTCCAGTCCTTCTAACTGGTTCGTGTGTGAAGCAATGTGAGGAATGACACTAAGCATTGCACTTCCTAAAGAATTTTCCAGAATGCTCCCTTGGGTCCTGTTATCTATACTACACTTGATCTTAGCCAAAAGGCCGAGAAGCGATCCTGTTATCTATACTATAGAAAAACTCTTCATGACATTTTTATTTTGGGAGAAGGTTTTCACTTCTGATATAACTGCTTATTAAACATCTAAATTCTATAAGGGATGCGTTTAACTAGTATTAATTGTGAGGCAGAGATGTACTGGGTGATTATGAGCTTGAATTTGGCTTCCATTTATGGTCTGCAACTTCCACCTACCCCTAGGAAAGTCACTCAGTTATGTGGTTCCTTAGCTCTTTCACCTAAAATTGTATTATTATTTTCTTAAATCAGTGAATTGTTGTAAGATATTCTTTGTTAATATTTATTGGACAGTCTGGCTCTATAGGCATAGAGTACGTATAGAATAGATGAATTCCACCCCCATTAAGGAGATTAAGTTAATATAAACAGTCTTTTTGAGAAGATGTGCTCCTGAGATACATTAAGGTGCTAGAATGCAAAGGAGATAAGATGAAGTTTGTTAGAGATCAGAGAAGGGAAAATCATTCCTCTGTGAGAGGCACACTGAATCCATGAAGGCAGAAGAAACTATACAGAGGGGAAGATGACCAAATGGAAAGAAGGACAGTACAACAAAGACTCCCAGATATGTCCAAGTAAGTGCTTGGCTAACACCTGGCTGATGAGACCTGGTGGTGGCAGGAAGATGAGTCCAGAGTATATAAAATGGACTAGATATAGAAAGTCCTCCTCCTTTTCTCTATATACTTTTAAAAACATTAATATGATGGCACTGTTCACTTGACTTCAGATTATCCCGAGACTCCCAGGAGGAAGATGTCTACAGTAGAGGAGAAACAGGATTGATAAAGGAAGGACATGATTGTCTGTAAATCCATACTTTAATGGAAGGGCAGTTTTACAGAGCATTTGGTGAGGTAAAAAGGAAAGAAAGCAGCCCATCTGTTTGATTGTTGTAGGAACCTTCTGCCAACCAGACAGATGGAAGCTAAGGCTGATACCTTGGTGATACAAACTGTAAAACTGGAAAAGACATTAGGAGGTGACCATCTCAGCTTCTGCTGGCTGGAAAATGGGCTTAAAAAAAAGTACTAGTATTTGTTGACCTATATTTATCACTTAGAATAAACAAAGGAAGTTTTTGTATAAGATTTAATAGTCATCAGTAAGAAAGAATTACTTTAGAGTGTGAAAAATAAGCAAACCTTTGAAAACAGTGGTCATGATCTCTTGGGATTTTTAAGCAAACTTTTTACTTTAGAGCACTGTTAGAATCAAATGAGAGGATGTTTTAGCTCTCTGTCATTGTGAAAAAAAAAATACCCGAGAAAATCAACTTGAAAAAAAGGCAAGATTTGTTTTAACTATCCGTTTTGATGGTTCAGTCCATGGTAACTTGGTTTATTGCTTTGGGGCCTTTGCATGCCTGTACCTTATGGTGGGAATATATAGTGGAGGACACAGCTCACATTATGGTAGCCTGGAGAAGGGGGAAGGTAAAGAGAGAAATACAGAGATAAAGACAGAAGGGAGCGGGGATCCCAATAGCTTTTCCAAGGATGAGCCCCAGTGATGTCACTCCCTTACACTAAGCCCCACTTCCTAAAAGTTCCACCACCTCCCGAGAGCAGTGCGGGTTGTCTGCTGAACCTTTAACACACACACCTTTGGAAGCTACTGCATACCCAAATTTTATCAAAAGATTTGTGAAAATAGCTGTACAGGGAATTCACAAAGTCCTCATCCAGTCCCCCCACCTTGCCTGACATTAGTATAATACCTCTGTCTTAATTCATGAACTGACATTGTTTACAAAAGTCCACACTTTATTTAGATTTACGGAGTTTCTCCAACTTTTTTTTTTCTGTTTTTTCAGGATCTCTTTGTGTGTTTCCTTAGGTTCCTCTTAGTTTTGACAGTTTCTCAGATTTTTCTATGTTTTATTGACCTTGACAATGTAAAGAATTACTGTCTATTGTTTTGTAAAAGGTCACTCCACTGGAATTTGTCTGGAGTTTTCTCATCAGTAGACTAGGTGCAGTGGTGGCCACATTGAATGTAAAAGGTCCACCATCGCCAGACCAGAGTGAAGGGCTTTGGAGAGGCATGATGTCATCCCCATCACACGGTGTGAAAGGTAACACCATTGATAAGGCTTATCTTTATTGACGCTGATCTCAATCACCTGTATAAACTAATGTTTGTCAGTTTTCTCTCATGTGAAAGTTGTACTTTTCATTTCCTTCACTTCCCATACTTTAGTCTCTGCAAAGAGGTTATTGTGTACAGCCCTATATGAGTAGAAAGTTATATTCCTCCTCCTTTAAGATGATGTATTTATAAAAATTATCTGGAATTGTTCTGCATGGGAGATTAGTCTACTATCCATGTCTGTTTGTTTATTCAATCCTTCATGACTATTGACTCACTTATTTTTAATTGAATTCTTTATTGGTACATTTTATATACATCTCACAGTAACACTCAACATTGGGGAAATTGTACCACTATAGGGCACAAATGAATTCTCATTTTTACCCATATCCCTACCCACCCAAAACCCCTCACCCACTATATATATGTTATTTCTTTTTCTTTCCAAATCATATTTATTCTTTCCCCTCATTACTTTCTCCTACCACATTCCCTTTGAGTATTTCACTCACTTATTTTATACCTTCAGTTATAATGCAACATATTCATTTTTGTGCTCAATTGTTCAGTTGTTTTTTTGTTTTTGCTTTCTTTTTCATTTGGCTTCTGTATCCCTTGAAATACCCTCATCAATGGGAGTTCGTTTAGTTTTTTAAGCACCTTATTTCATCACTACAGGATGCTCTTGACTCATTTGGTGTATTTCTTATGTCAGACCCTTTGGAATTTTTAATTATAGAAAAAAATTTGGGTCACAGGATGTGTTTGCAGGGCTTCATACAATGGAAATAAATTATAACTGTTAATGGATATGTGACCCAAAAGACATGAGAGTTTCTGAAAAAAGAAATCCTATTACACAAGTATAAAACTTTACAAGACAGGGAGAGGGATACTAAAAGAACTCTTCCAGCTTCAAAGGATGCTTTCAATTAATTTGGATTTTTAAAAGTCATGCAAAGAAGATGAAGGAAGGACTTATGATCAGACTGAGAATTTCAAAACATATCGTCCTCAAGAGCTGCTTAGCTGCTGTTTTGTTGAAGCAATTTCATGACTCTTCGAAATGAATTAGGAGGGTTCATCTAGACATCAGCCATATGAAGATGGGACCTCTATTCACTTCTCTGAAGTTGCCTTGGGTCTTAGTTGATTCATTCAGAAGATTTCTTTGGAACATGCCTTAGGTGAAGTCGTCTGGTTCAATGAGCAAAGCTGCCCAAGTCTGTTCTCATGGAGTTTCATTCTCATTCAGGAGGATATATAAAGGGTAGGTAGTTGTTACTATGTCAGATGGTAAAAATCAAAGCAGGCCAAGGGGTGTGGAGCATTTGGGGATGGGGGGTGGGCTGGTTATCTACTTAAAGGGGTTGGAGACCATCCTATTCATAAACTGGTATTTGAGCAGGAGCAGACAGAGGCCAGGGAACAAGCTGTGCACAACTTCTAGGAAAATGCTTTAGGTAAAGTGGACAGAGAGGGGTAGAGTGCGGGAGCAGCAGTGGGCGTGGTGTGTACAAGAAGTAGGGAGTCAGTGAGGCTGGAGTGAGTGAGGGCAAATACGTACCTGCGCAGGGGGAACCATTCCCAGAAAGCCTGTGTGACCAGCTGTCCCCGGAGCTGTGTGCCACTGTGAACCTGGGCTGTCTATCTAAGTGACTCTTGGAACTTGGATTCGCATAGGGCTTCGGTGCTTTTGAGCAAGGGATTAAGGTATAATCTGATTTCATGTTTGAAATGCACCGCTCTGGCCTCTGTGGGTAGTAGGGACCAAAGGGCAGAAGCACAGAGACCAGTTAAGAGTTCTTCTAATCTCTTACTGTATTTTAATCTTAATCTCTTTCACATTGCGACTGTGTACATATCATTTGCTACCTACATATTTTCATATTTTTCTTCTATAGACACCAGGTTTGTAATGTTTAGTGATTGTGTAATATTTTATGTGTAGTTTAGTGTTGATGCTGTGAAAACTTAACACAAATTTTGGTGGCTTAAAATAATATAGATTTATTATGCTTCAGTCTTGGAGGCTAGAAATCCTGCAGTCAAGGTGGC
Source organism: Thryonomys swinderianus (assembly GCA_004025085.1). Classification (NCBI taxonomy): domain Eukaryota; kingdom Metazoa; phylum Chordata; class Mammalia; order Rodentia; family Thryonomyidae; genus Thryonomys; species Thryonomys swinderianus. The sequence goes on along the minus strand of PVIC010008229.1, from coordinate 18,153 downwards.
GTGAAGTCTCAAGGGAACCTGATTCCCTGCGTTTCCAGCTTCTGAAGGTTCTTTTTCATTCACAGTCCTTTCCTGGCTGTCAAACCAGCAAAATTTTCTAATTTCCCTCCTCCGGCCCTTTTCTACTTCTCTTGCCCTTTTCACCTCATCCCTGACTTTGATCCTCCTGTCTTTCAAATGAGATTACCTGCCTCAATTACCTGCCTCCTTTGACCATGTAAGGTAGCATTCAGTAGTATATTCTGGGGATTAGGATGTGGGTATCTTTGGGAGGCCATTATTTGGCCTTGCATAATTGATCTTTCATAGAACATTTAACGATTTCCAATGTTTGGGACTTTAGACTCCATCTAGTTGGGAGTACTAAGATATCCTTATACCTCTTGTATTTGAAAGTTTTGACCTTTCACTTTTTTTCAGAATATATCAGTTAAGATAAATGTCCAGGTGTAGAGTTCCTAGAACAAGGCATGCACACCTGTGGTTTTTACTGTCTGTATCCATGGCTATTTTATCAGGAAACATATGAGTACGTCTTTTTCCCTCCAACTTCACCTGCACAGCTTTTTGTCAGATAGAGAAGTGTTTCCACAGTACTTTACAGAACAGCTTTTTTTTTTTTTTTTTTTTTTTTTAGCAATTTCCTTGTTGGCTAGGTTCCTCGGACCTCTGTGTATGTTTGTGTGATTGGTATATGATTTGCATTTGGAGAATAGCGTTTGTGTTTGTTATTTCTGGAGCTAGGTAAATGCCTCAATTTAATTTCATCTGCAGGGGCAGATGTGGACTGTTTCTCAAGTAAGAAGGTAAGGCAGGCATAAATAGATGAACACACAGAACTAAATATATCAGTTTGCTTCTTCACCTAAGAGATGGTCTTTAGAATGGAAAATACATGACTTCACTGTCATTCAGGTGACAGAGTGCAAACAGGTAATTTGAATGAGCTCATATCTCTGGGGTACAGTAGAACATATCTCGGGACGTGGAAGGCATGAACAGATACCATCTCTGACTGACTGCCAGGAACAGCAGGACAGATCCTGAAGCGCAGGAGAGGCCGCAGAAGACCTGAGACATGCAAGTGTTGTTCTGTACAGTCTATGACAAAAAATCCAAAGTCCAAAACTAGCAATGTGTGAAATGCTCCCTTTAAAAAACTCCAAGTTACCATCAAATAAATGATTTGTGAATCCATAGAAGAAATTAGCTTGATATCTTAGAACAGCAAAAAGTTATTAGGCTATATGAACAGTCTTCAAATTTCTTTTTTGAAAGGTGTTTCTTATAGAAAGAGAGTGTATAAAAATTAAAGCATTTGGCAAAAATCTCTCATAGATCTCCTTATATACACGAAGAGAAATTTTGATGGATGAGGAATTGTTAAATGAATGACCTAGTAATTCTGTTTTTATATTCTAGCACAGGTAGTAGAGAGTCTGGGCAGATAACCCCTTTTGTGTTCGACTTAGATACTAATCTGAAAGATCCATACTTTTTTATGTGACTGATGGCAGAGTTCTATGAGTTAGATAAATTTGTACAGTAAATATGTACAATATGGAATAAACACCTACCAACTCTGAAAGTAGGTTAAAACTATATAAATTTATGACAGAATTTTCAGAACTATTTATAGTTTTATATCTAAAATTGAAGCTACAGTTTATTTTCCTCCTTGCCCTGGACATCACCAATCAAAAATAAGTAATAGAGTTAAAAATTTATTCTAAATTAAAAGTTTAAATGTTATTCTAAATCAGGTATGGCAGGAGAATTCAGGGTCCACTTATATATATGGTTAATGTGGATATAAAATATTTCAAGATATAAGTGTATAGTATCACATAATATTATTGGACTGAGTGGGGGAGAAGAAGATGAGCTGCTAATTTGCACAGCGCCATGAACTAATTGTGTTGGGCAGGTGGCTGGCATCACCCTGCTGGGCCTGAGTTTTCTTATCTGACAGCTGAGACTGGCTGGGTAGCGAGATGCCATTAATCACCCCACTCCATTCTTGCTCTTCTGTTCTATCACGCAGTACAAGTTCATTCTGCTGATCTTCAGAGAGTTTGGGCAAACTTTCTAGACTGAAAGGACCTTTGCAAACATTTCTCCATTGAGCAGACTCTTTTGGGAACTCTGAGAAAGGGCCTTTTCCAATCTGCAGATCCCATTAGATGTTCCTCCTTTGTGATCATATTAAATGGTCCTTGTTTTAAACCCTTCTGACCAGGGTTCATGAACACTGCGTTTGAATCCCTTTGACCTCAGGAGGACCACTATCTTCTGTTGTTCATGGCTCAGGCCAAAGGCTGTCCCCCAGGGACTGGGGACACTCATTCTCTCCTCTCCGTTTCATCTCTGTACTAGCAGCTCTGGCTCATTAACTGTTTCTTTAGCTTCTCCCCAGGACCCCTAGGTTATTTAGTTCTAATCATCATAAACATATATTTTTGAGGTTTTCAACTTCTTATTTTTTAACCCCCACATTGAGTGCTTATGTTGTCAATTTTTTAAAAGGCTTAAAATATTGTACCCTAGTTTGTTTTTGCCTGCTCTGATTTGCTCTTTTTTTTAGTCAGCAAGTGTGACTCTGTTTTTGTTTCTGTTCTTATGGAATACAATATTTGTACCTTTTCCTAAAAACCAGCCTTTGGCTTTTTTCATCTTGTATACTTAGGTCAAGTTCTCAGAATTTGAGTTCCTAAATCAAGGGGAACATTGATATGATTCTTGAACTCTTTGGGGTCCCTTTGATTTGACTGACAGAATAAACATAAGCAATCACACTAGCATCCTATATGTTTTCTTTAAAACATTTAAAAATCTAGCATGTGTGTTTAAACATGTACATTCTGCCTCCTTCTTAGGGCTCTGTCAAAGCTGAAATCATTTCGGTGGGGGGGATATTTTATACACTGAGAGTTTTGGGGGTGCAGCCCTTTTTAGCCCGCTCTTGCCTACATCTTTCCTTTGGTTTTTCCTACCATGAAGGCTTCTCAGCGTCATCATTTTTGCCCTTTCCAGGCCCATTCTGGGTTCCCTGTTGCTGCGTCTGTCCCTGTGCTCACTGTAGGCTTCACCCTAAACTCATGTGACATGTGCAGCAACCTTTGTTCTCGCTGTACATTTATCACTGCTCATTACTGCTCAACCCGGGACAGTGATGTCTTGTGCTGCTTGCTTTCTGCCTGCCACGTGTGTGTGCTGAAATCACACGTAATGTGTCTGGACAGGACACATTGGACAGGAAGTGAACTACCCATTGGGGCTATTGGGTAGAGTCTGTGTGCTTATCTGACAGTTCTTTCATTTCACCACCTGCAGCCATTTTTTTCTCAGTGCTGTATCATTGTAGGCCTGGCCTAGAATGTTTCCCCCATGTCACACAGGCAGCGGGAAACAGGAAGCCACTTTTGTGTAGTAGCTAGGGCTCCTCCATGTGTGTGCTTCCATCAAATATCTGAATTTTCCTCCCTGAAAAATGAAAACTCTGGGAGCCAACTTTTTGTCAGCTTTCGATCATATGTTGTTCCTAACGAGGTTTCATATTTGTACATAGGCAACATTGAAAGCCTTTTTACGTGACTGCTTTTTAGGAGATTTTAGTCTGACTGATCTTCAGACCCATTTGGTGCTGACTGTGGAAGTGCTGTTATGCAGCATGACACCACGGAGTAGAAGTTAGTGGCTATTATGGTACAGGTGGCAACAGTGGAAGGCAGAGATAACTCACCGTCTCTGAAGTCAGGGGCAGAGGTGCCTTATGATACATGCACATCGTGAAGATCTCTGGAGGAAGGCTTGTGTACAATAAGGGAGTGAAAGCTTGTAACCAGGACTCCAGTTCAGTAGCTCTGATGAAGTCACCTGAACTCCTGTAACAACCAGTTGTTTGCCTGTCATAAAATTATGATATGGCTGTAGGCAAATATTTACTTAGTGAGAAGTGTAGGTGTGCACAGTAAGGCTTGCTTCTTCCTTGTAGAGTGTTTCCTTATGAAGTTCCTGAGTCCCCAGCTCCAGGACAACATGATAGTCTGGGAGTGGCATGGATCAGAAATGTCACAAGATCTGACCTTGAGCCACAGTGTGGCTACTTGTCCCTCAGCTCTGAAACTTCACATTCAGAAGTTACTTCTAGGCCAAAGGTGTTCTACTTACAAAACTGAGAGAACTTGGAGGAAGAGTTAGGTCTGGTATTTTCTAAGGACCCTTTTAGCTTTCAAATCTCTACTTAGGGGCCGGAGATTTAGCTCAGTGGTTCCAGCGCCTGCCTCACAAGCCCAAGGCCCTGAGTTCGATCCCTGGTAACCACATACAATGCTGGGCATGGTGACTCACGCCCACCAGCCATCAATACCACATATCCCAGTGCTGCCTCACGTGGTGCCTCACGCCTGTCATCCCAGCACTCGGGAGGCAGAGGCAGGAGGATTGCTGAGTTCGAGGTTTGCCTGGGCTACATAGTGAGCTCAGGGCCAGCCTGGACTACAAAGTGAGACCCTGTCTCAAAAAAAAAAAATCTCTAGTTAGTATTTCTGAGTATCATTTTAATTGCCAATTTAGCCATACTTGGGAAATATAGATTTAAAAGGGAACAAATACAATGTATGTCACTCTGTAATAGATGAACTTTTTATTCATGTATTAGAGTATTTCCTTCTAGTCCTTTTTAAAATACACAGACACACACACACATATAAACACAGTGTATATGTAGTTTTCAAATTTGCAGTCGTGTGTGCATTTTAATAGTTTTTATTACAGTTAATATTGTGTATCTCTCATCATCTTAGTGACGCTTAGAGTTCTGTTCAAAACAAGATTTCCCTGATCTTCTGAGTTTTTTATTTTGGAGACAATAGGATAGGCTTCCTCCCATGTAGGCACTGCTGACTTGTGAACATCCTCTGAGTAATAAACAGCCAGTTTGTGCCATTCCAAAGATAAGCAGTAAAGGCTGTCCGAGAGCACTCTTCCCTCTTGCTTGGGCAGAGACTACCCCCACCAGTGGTCAAGGCTGAAGACAAAGGATGACCCCTGAGAGGAACCATCGGCTTTTCACCCAAGGCTATCTCAGAGGTTCTGTACAAATAGTGTTAATTTGGGTACAACCAGATAGGATAGGGCTGACTCTGGGCCAAAGAATTCCAGTGGGAAACTTAGTAACCAGGGCTTCTCCATCTGTGCTTTGCTCCCTAACCCTGCACTGTCTCTGCCATTCTCCTTACCTTAACCCTCCTTACCTAACTTTTGCTTTTGTTCCGGCTGCTGATTGAGCTCTTACTGCCTAAGATTCGCTGCCCAGTTTTGGTGGCAGTTGTCAAGATGGGAGGACGTGGTAGATTAGATGATCACCGCCTTACTTATAAGAAATTTATGTGACCCACTTTCCTAGCAGTGAATGTCAGAGCTGGAAGTTAATCATAGCTAACGTTAGGAGAACACATGAAGTTGGAATATTAGTCAACATTTTAGAAGTATTTTCTCTCATTTCCTGTTTGCCTCTGTATGGTTTCAGTGACTTGGCGGGTTAGATTGGGTTGGGTAGATTTGCCTAGAGCTTAAACACCTGGACATCTGTAAGAAGAAGTGCTACACGTAGTGGGATGTTTTGCTCTATCACTAGATACACATTCAGGGTATACTTATGCTAGAATTTTGAATTCAGCATTGTTTCTATAGAAAAATACATTTCAAGTTCCAAACAACTGAGTTTTGAATTCAGACTTCTTTGAGAGTTGGGACCACCCATACATAAAATTGTATTTAAATACGTACCTAAATTTATGCCATTGGCTGTATGTATCCGTAGTTACTCTGACAAAAGTAACTACTGTCACTGACATACTGTGTATGCCATTGGCTATATGTATTGATAACACTGATAAGAGTAACTACTGTTTAAATCGTTTTAGTGATTAGTGTGTGTCAGATGCTGTTTAAGAGCAATCATACACTTGCTTGTCCTCCTCACAGTGATTCTTTGAGATAGGCATTAGCTTCATGTTACAGATGAGGAGGCTGAAGCCTAGCAGAAAGATATGACTGTAGAGCCATCTGACGCCCGGTCTTGTAACTTTTCTGCCTTGTTGATGTCTCCCTCCCTGGAATACTGAGCATTTCCTTTTTCTCCTTTGTCCCCAGGGGTCCTTTCAGGAACCAGATGTAAGTTGATTCTTTTAAAAATATCTACTTTAAAACAGTATGATTGTCATTGAGAGACCCCAAACGTTGATCGCTTTGGATTATATCAGATACTGTGATGGATCTTTCCTGCTCCTCAGTAATGGTGAATGGCAGTGGAGATGGTCTCAGAGGCCTGTAGGAAGAGTGTCTTTAGGGAGATATTTCATACGAAATGATACATCAGTATTCAATTACAAACTTCAAACAAACATACTAGCAATGGCCTGTGAAACACAGAATACAGTAGTCAACAGTGAAGGACAGCGGGTCATACTTTTTTTTTTTTTTTTTTTTTGGAGACAGGGTCTCGCTTTGTAGTTCAGGCTGGCCCTGAGCTCACTATGTAGCCCAGGCAAGCCTTGAACTCAGTAATCCTCCTGTCTCTGCCTCCCGAGTGCTGGGATGACAGGCGTGAGCCACCACGCCTGGCCATACTTTTTTAAAGAACACATTTAATCACATTATTCACATAAACCTAACTGGAAATGTGAGCCAGAACATTCATTTTCTTGTCCTCTAACCGTCTATCAGATTTTTAATGAATTCTCTTCTCTAGTTTCTGTGCCAGATGGTTTACAAGGGATACAAAAGTAGACAAGACAGTTCTCGACCTCAAGGAGCTCAGATTATAGTAATGACAAGCCCTTTCATATCCTATGGTTTGTAATTTTGAAAGAGCTTTACAATGACATTTTTATGGAAGCAGTGCATAGGTGTGAGGAGAAACCCCTTTCATATACAGATTTGGGGAACAGCATTATTTCCAATAGCAAAGATTTGTCCAGTTTGTGTTATTTGCTAAAACTAACTGGTATATGATGGCAACAGTGCAGATTGTGGCCTTTGCACATTTGCTTGGCCGACGTGTTAGTTTGTTGGAGGTGAGCTTCTTTTCAGAGGGGTCCTACACTCTAAGATTTACTTTTCATGACGCAGGAGCCCAAGGAAGAATGGGTGGAGTTAGAGAGGCGCCCAGCCTGTGATGGCTGGCTCTGGAGGCTTCCGCTGGGTCCCCAGAGGCAGCTCAGGATTCCTTTCTGAAAGGTACAGCAACAGGTATTGTCAGTATGGGCAGACGTGTAGCCTCATTTTTTATAGCTGCTGAAGGTGCTGCCTGGTGTAGTCAGGGCTGGACGGGATCACAAGGTCAATCCGGATTTATGGTGATGTTTGTGTTCAGGCCATGGCGTGATGGGACTCGTTTTTGGAAAATGTATTTTCCATGAGATGTGAGGCCACAATGTGAGAGTAATCTGCCTGAAACAAATAGAACTCATGGGTCCCAGCAGAAAACAGCTTTATCTAGTCTCCCACTAGATGGATTCAGTGAAAAACATTTCCTGTTTCTGTTTCAAAACATGGCACAGGTCTACTTTTGCTCCTTTTTCATAGTAAAAAGTCGCACTTTAATTTGCCAGATCACTAAAACATCTGTCTATCACACAAGAGTCAGAATTTCCGATTCTGCTCACATTTACATCCGTGCCCTGCCTCCAGGTAAGGCCTGTTAGGAGAAGGGGCTATCTATGGTTAGAGGCTTTCTCTTGCTTACTCAGTAGGTTTTACTTCTTGGTTGTTCTTGGACCTTGAGGAGAAGTAGGGATGAATACAGGAAAGTTTTTACCCAGCTGGCTGTGTACTAAGAGAGCTGTCTCGGGGGTGGGGATCTCTAGAGCTGATTCTCTCATGAAACCTTTTGAGGATTCATCAGACATAGCCCCTCACCCTGTCTCTGGGGACGTCTTACTCAGATCGCCTTGGTGTGACTGCTAACTGTTTTCAGTCTCATCACTAACTCCTTTCTCAGTGTCTAGAAGGCCTGCTGGTCCATTTGGACGCCTGTCCACTGGTTTCTGTCACTGTGGAGTTGTCCTTCTTTGGGCAGAGCCTACTGTCGCCCCCTACATAGATCTCGTAGCATGGCCTGTGGGATATAGATACCTTTTTGCTCCCGCATGCCCCAGGAGAGCCACTTGAGCCTAGGGCCAGTTTGGTTCCCTTGGTGTACCAGCGTCCAGCCACCCACATCCTGGCCCATTCGCACCCTTGCTATGGACAAGGAGGGAACACCAGAGAAAATGGTTTGGGGCTCTGTCCTTTGAAGCATGCATCTAGGCCAGTCACCTCCGTTTGGAAGCTGCTATCTAGTCCATTTTAGAGGCTCACTTGACACTTCCCACTGTAACACTCCACAGTACTTTTTTGGGAAGTGCTGCTTGTCACGTGTCCTACTCTCAAAGATTTATGATGCACACAGCATAGAGCAGGCTTCAGGGCTTCCAGCCTGCCTTGCTCTGGCCTCTCCTCCCCTGACCTTCCTACTCCAGGGCCCTAGCTTGGCTGCGCCCTGCGCCTGGCGCTGCGCTTTCTTTCCCATTCTGACTGCACACTGCTGCCCCTCAGTACTCTCAGATGACTCCCTGTGAAAAACTGCTTTGCTCCTCCACTGAAATAGTTCTCCCCATGATTTTCTGTCACTTTTATTCACTTCATTTTCTCCTCAGAGTATATTACAGATGCTAAAGTTTGCAAATACCTGAATTTAATATACTATTTAGTATTTTTCTTCCGTCAGCTGCTATGTTGCATGAAAGTCTCTGCCTTTTTTTATTCAGTAATGTATATCCCCAGCTGCTCATGCAGTGTCTGTTAAATAAGTGAATGAGAGTGTGAAGTAAAAAGTTGCCTTGGTTTAAGCCATCCTTCTCCAGATATAACTCATCTTTTTTGTTAATTTAACATCTAGAGTGTCGGTTACATGGGATACACAGAGCTTAAAGTGCTGTTATGGTACAGGGCTTGATGTCCACTGTGTGTTCTCTTTTTCTGCCTCCCCCTCCCCTCCCCTGCCCCCTTCTCTCCTCCCCATCTCCTCTCTTCCCTTCTCCCTGTCTCTCTTCAGTCTCTCCCTCCACCTCCCTCCCATCCCTCCCCTTCTCACTTCTATCAGGGATTTTGTTTGAGGCCAGCAGGGTGGAGCAGCCACCCCATTCACCGATAACCACACTGAAGGGAAGGTAGGCTTGCGATCGGGGTGTCACTGACAAGCATGGCCTCCCATCTCGTGCCCTCTCGGCCTCCCCCACAGTCTTGTCCAGCTGTCCTCTGCTCTGCAGCAAGGATATGGCCTGGCTCCCTCCCCACTTCCACATGGTGCCAAGGTAACCACAGAAGCCTGTTGGGGATGGAAAGACAAGCTTCTGGGCCAAACGCCTCTTTGCATGATGTAAAGAGTAAAGGAATTTCCCTGAGCCTATATTCAGCCCACCGAAGCAGCATGTTTGCAGGTGGCAAATACGCGCAGTTGTCAGCTCTCCCCTCCCTGGACCCATAGTTGGGGAGTTTGAGGGCCGGGGAAGGTGAGCCTCGGGAGAAGGTAAGCCTGGGATTGAGAAAGAAGATGATGTGCCTGAACTCAGCCTGACTGCGACTTACCTCTTATTCTTTCAGGCCCTACTACTCAGACGGCCCTAACCCCGGCTAAAAGTCAAGACAACTTTGCATTCTTTCTTTGACAAGTTTCTTCCAGATAAGACCCTGATCCTATACTCCCTGAGGCCTAGACCTGGGTGCGCTTGCCTAGGGAGGAGGAGGCTTATCTGGTACATGCACATTCTTCTGGTGTGTCCTATCTGGCTGTGATCACATCGAAACTGCTGGTTAGCATTTGTTGCTTAATTACTGCCTGCTGATTGTAAAATAATAGACCACTAATTCTGGGGTTTAGTTACTACTGCTGTGTTTTAAAGTACACACTATAAAGGGGCACCATTTCACCTTAGTGCTACGTTTGATGATGTTATTTACACAATAATGTCTTGCATTTGAAATATGCTTCAGAATTCACATTGCACTTTCATGGTATTATCTCCCCTTGTTCTGTTGTAAAGAAAATGCAAGTTGACATGTCATTTTAGGTGAGGGCAAGGTAAACTTTTTGTTCTCAGTATTATTACTTTATTACAAATTTTAACCTATTTTATGGGAATTATTTATTGTTTTAGTTACAAAAATTAAAATCGATTTTGAAAGTATACATTTTGTTTTTCTTTAAGTCTTCTTGTCAGAGTCAAGAAAGCAGACTATTGGAATACAGAATCTTTCCCAGGTCATATGAAATAAGCCATAATATCTTGGCTATAAATCAGTACTTTAAAATCAAAACCAGACTGTAGTTTAATATTACATTGTAAAGAAATGCGTTATCCATCCAGAGTTTGTTTAGCTCAGAGGCCTCTATTTATTTATGTTTGTTCAGGTAGAATTCACAGAACATAAAATTAACTGCTTTACATTAAGAAATACAGGCAGTCATGATCTGGCTCTTACACTCCAGCATGAAACCTCATGGACACCGAGGCATCACTGCACATTCCCTTCTCTCTGTCACGCTAGGCGACCGCTAACCTGCTTTCTGTTCCTGTGGATTTAACTCTTCTGGATATTTCACATACCTGGAATCACTCAATGCATGTGCTGTGTGTCGACATCTTTAACTTACCATAATGTTGTCCAGGTTCCGCCACGGCGTAGCATCTGTCAGTACTCTGCTCCTTTGTATGGCAGAATGGCCAGTGTTTTACCATTGAAACATGCCAGTGGTTATGAAAACTCCAGTACCCACCTACACATACCACAGTATGTCTGTCTGCCATGGGCAGTAACCTCCTCTCACAGCAAGCATGAGAGTTTAGTCCAGAGTAGGGTATAAATGCCACAGGAACCTGTGCAGTTAGAACTCTGATTTCTCACATATTACTTGTAACTCAGGAAGCAGGTTGTAGGCAGTTCTCTGTAAGGATTATAAATAATTCTTTCTGCAATAAGTACATCCCAGGAGAAGAAATGGTCACTAAATGGTGCAAAGGAAATAGTCAACTGACGAAAATATCCTCGAAATCCTTACTTCTCCGATGATCGTGTGAAATGAATTTTTAGGTGGTAGTTGGAACACATGGGGATTTGTTGTCTCTTTGCAGGAGTCCCCACTCGGAACCCATCGCTTTCTGTAGTCTCTTTAGGTGGCGTGGTGTAAAGAAAAGACAATGTGCTTCAGAGGTGGACAGAGCTGAGTTCAAGTCCCACATAGACCACTTGTTAGCTATTTGCCCTTGGGCACATGACTTTGAAGTTTCCTCCTGGGTAAAACAGAAAAAAAGTGTCACTTGCAGGCCCCAAAGATACCTACACCTTCATTTCTAAAACCAGTTACCTTATTTAGAACACATGAGTCTGTGCATGTGATTGCATTGAGTAATCTGACATGAAGAGATCGTCCTGGATTATCCGGGTGGGTCATGAGTGACATAAGTGTCCTGTAAGAGGGAGGCTTCTGGGAGACACACAGAGAAGGTGACGTGAAGATGGAGGCAGAGGTTGCAGTGCTGTGGTCACAATCCAAGGAGGCCCAGAGCCAGCAGCAGAGGTGCCCTGGAAGGGGGAGTGGAGGCATCCTCCCCTAGGGCCACCAAAGAGAGCACAGCCCGCTAAACAGCTCTGCTTCAGCCCAGTGCCCCCAGAATTGTACATCTCTATAGTTTTATCTTTTATTTTATTGTTTTGGATTTTTGAGGTAGGGTCTTGCTTTGTAGGCCAGGCTGCCCTCAAACTATTGATTCTTCTGCCTCAGCCCCCTGAGTGTGGAATTGTAGGCAGGCACCACCACGCCCAGCCATTTCTGAAGTTTTAAGCCACCACTTACGTTGTAATTTGTTACAACAGCCTCGGGAAATGAACACATTTCTTTTTCAAGAAAATATATGACTATCTGGAACTTACACATCAGTTTGTTTCCTTCCCCTCCATCTTTATATCCAAGGGGGTATTTCTCAAACTTTGAGAAGAGTAGTTAGGAACGAATTTCACTTCTGGAGCACGATTTCTCAGCACTGGCACTAGGAACATTTTGGGCCAGTGAGTTTTGTGGTGTGAAATTATTGCCTATGCTTGGTACCATTCCTACCCGCTCGATGCCACAGCACCTTCCCCAAGTTGTAACAACCAAAACAATTTTCACACACTGTCAGATATGTAGCGAAGGAAAAAATCAACCTCTGTTGAGAATCTCTAACCTGGAGTAGAAGCCCTGGTTATGATCCCAGCTGTGAGTGAGAGCGGTGAAGGGCAGGGCAGACCACCTCCCTCAGCCTCAGTTTGGTCATCTGTGAAATAGTACCAGTACCTATTCACAGGCTCGTGGTAAGACAGTTTAAATGGTATAGTGCAGGTAATGTCCTCAGAACAGTGCCTGCTCTCTAGTAAAGTTTGGCAAATGAAAGTTACCAACCCATAATCTGCCACCCCAGTTTTTCATGCAGTTTTCTATTACAGAATTAGCAGACATTTACAGACATTTCCAAATAGTAATTTCTGTTATAAAGACCAACATATGTTTTGAAATTGAGCATCGTTCCTTCCCTACCTTCTCCCCCACCTCTCTCAGGGCTCCCCAACTATGTGCCTAAGAGTAAAGAAGTCATGGTTCAAATGCCTGGCACAGTGGCCCGCACCTGTAATCCCAGCACTCAGGAGGCAGAGGCAGGAAGATTGCTGAGTTCCAGGCTTGCCTGGGTTACATAGTGGGCTCAGGGCCAGCCTGAACTACAAAGCAAGACCCTGTCTCAAAAAAAAAAAAAAGTCATGTTTCAGGTCATGGATTGTCTGTCAGTCACACTAACTTACTGAACTCGATGTAATACTCTGGATAAACTGCAAAAGCAAGCAAACCCCTTCCCTCCGTCCGTCAGTGATATTTCTATTCTCTAATTACAGCTTTTTTCTCAATGACAGAGCTGCTGAATCCCCTTAGGGATGTGTCAGCGTCTCCATTCAAATGTGGGAAATGTTTAGCAGCATTTAGCAGGTTTTGGTGAAATGCTGGAAAGTGTTGTGAATAGATACCATCATCTACTTTTGTAAAGGAGAAGAAACTGCCCCAAAGGTGGTTAGGCCATTGTGTCTCTAAACACCAGGGACACAGCTGTGAATCAAACAGAGCTCTCTGGTCTCCTGGAGCTTGTTTGCCAGCAGGAGTGGTGGTGGTGGTAGCAGTAGCAGTAGCAGTAGTAATAGTAATAAAGGTGCAGTGGCATAATATGTCAGAAGGTGATAAGAGGGTAGAAAGACAATCTATGCTGAGTGAAGGTTAGGAGTCCTGAGAGTGATACTAGGAGAAAGATGTGATACTAAATAGGGTGGGAAACTTCTGAATATTTCCATATGGATAAGTGAAAATATCCGCATTTGCTTGAGCAGCAGTTGGAACATCTGAGTCTTTCAAAGGCCAAAAATCCTCTCCTCTTCCCCGCAGCACTGCGTGTTAGGGCCTTTCACAGTTAAGCCTTATAGCTTTGGTTTATCCCGGCTACCATGGGAATTCTACACAGAAGTGCTCGGATCACTGGCCTCGCAGTCTTAGGGAAAGAGTATGCCTTGCAGATAAGAGACTAGGTTTTAAAAAAAATATATCAAACAGACCTTTTAATTCCAGTTCTCCACTTATGAAGTGGTTGGCTTTAAAGTCTCTAAGCCCCAGTGTCCTCACAGCCATTGTAAAGATTTAATGAAATAATGTGTTGGAAGCAAGTAGACCTAGGCCAAGGGCATAATAAAACCTGAGAAATGTTGTTAGTTGTATTTTTAATTAATATAGAAGGTACTACGTAAATATTCACAGCAAGTGCAGTCTTTGTGAAGTATACAATAACTATTAGCTTCAAATATGCTAACTTTCTCAAATAAACCCTGCCTGCCAAAGGAAGGGGTGTCTATGGAGATCCTATCAGTTGACTTTTTGTGAACTTAGGGATTGTACCCACTTTGAGTACTCTGCAAACGTATTCAAAGGGAGACTGAAATGCAAAAACAGAGACAGTGGATAATTCAGGTAATAAAAGTCCACCTGTTAGTTCTTGTGGATGATTGCACAGATTGACTTCTCCAGGTAATTACATGTCTCTTCGCTTTATACATAAATACTTACGTAGATGCTGGATTAGACTGAGTTGCCCAATTACGCCGAATGGCTGGGCTGTCCCTGAACTAGCCAGTGGCTTCAGTGGGAGATGACCGGGATCGGGGTCGGAGCAGACCTGGAACACAATGCTGCACCGCACAAATTTTGGAACTAGGTGGTCGTAGAGCATTGCGAAGCTACTACATGTTATGCAAATTTCTCCTCAGTGTTTATTAAATGAATGGATAGTGCAAGGACTCAAACCCAAATCCTCCATTTCATCATCTAGCTTCCAGTGAGTTATTAAAGAATATTACGGTCCAGTGTTTATATATAGTCCTTTATATTTTCTATATATAGAGAGGAACTTTTCTTTGAAAGTGTTTAAAAAGTTCTGTATTCTACCGTATACAGCACTCTACACTTGTGCACTAATTTATCAATGTGGATAACACAAGTAGAGGTCAAAACTGTATCCTCACAATACCCCGCCTGTAACAGATGCCCAGTAAATATTTAGTAAATTGAAAGTGTGTTGTTTCTGAGTTGCCTGTAACTTTAAAATGTAGTATGTTAATGGAAATGTTAGAAATGCTCAAGTTCCCCTTGCTCTGAAGTGAGCAGCCAAGACCCAGAGAGGTTAGGACCAGGATGTAGCTTTTTAAATTATGTCTATAAAAATGTGCGTTTGGTCAGAGTAATTGTGATACAGTCTGGTTACTTCTTTTTTTTTAACCCAAGCAACCTGGTACTACAGAAAAATCATGTTTTCGGGAACAATAAGACCTAGGTTTTATCCCGTCTTTGCCACTGGTTAGCAAGGCATGTTATAGTCAGGTGTTCTGTGACTTTCTCTTACGATGGAAGAATAGTGTTTTCCCTATCCCGAGGTCCAGAGTCTGGGGTAGATGAGCTTTTGGGGCCCCTTTTGACTCTTCTTCCCAGTCCCCTGATGACTTGGTAGGTTTGTTTTGAGCTGATTTAAAAGGACAGATTCTGTTTATAAACTTTAACTGCTCTTCATACTGTTCTTGATGGGTTTGAAAGTGGACAGTGATGAGCAAATATGGCTGTGGAGGGTTTGGAAAGCACCTTATCTGGAGTGCAGACACGTGTTCTGTTGTATTTAAAGTTGAATATCACAGGGTGTGGTTGGTTGGGACTGGGAACTTATAAGAGAGATGGAAGTTGGAAGCAGAAACATTAGTGAAGGAACCTAAAAATGAGGACAGCCCAGTGTCTCAAACAACCTAGGTTTTTTATTTGGGGTTTTGGTTTTGGCAGGTTTTGAAAATAAAGAAGGAAGCAAACATTTTTAAAAAGAGGATTTACTCAAAGAGAGCAAGGTAGAAAAATATGTGGAAGAATATGAATATTAAATATTCAGCAAAAATAAAGCTTAGTATTTGATCTTACTTATTCATACTAATGAACCTTGGATTCTACTAATTCCATCCCATCTTTCCTTAGTCTTCCCCCAAGAAAAATCTGCTGTAAATCTACTTTGCCTAAAAACTACATGTTAGTTGACCTGAAAGGAACACATCTCTCACTGTAGAAAATTTACAAAATATAAATGATAAAAGAACATAACTCAGACAATCTTGCTATTCACAATAACTACACAGTTTTGATACGTGCCTTTCAGTCTAGAAATAACCAGGTTAAAAATATAATGGGATAACTTCCATATTCATAAAGAAAATACACTGAATAAATGTATTTAAAGAAAAATATACAGAACCAATATAAATAAAACCATATAATGTTACAGTGAGACATAAAGGAAAACCCATATTAACAAAATGACACATCATTCTGCTGAATGTTAAAAGTTAATTATAACAGTTCCCCAAATAAATTTTAAAATGTTGTGGCATTATAATTAGTATACACTTAGAAATTTTAGTTAGAATGTGACAAAATGTTTCTATGTCTCTGAAGGATACTCTTCAAAATTACACAAGAAAATTTAGGAAAGACAAACAAATAAAGGTCTGTACTGCCATGTATCAGAGTATTTCATCATTATAATACTTGAAAGCTATTCTACTTTCACTAAAGTGAAATAGAAAAATCCAAAAAACCAGACTAAAATAGAAATTCAAATTAGTGCCAAAGGGATGCATTATTAAATCAAGTTAGTTAGTGCTCTGTTCATTTTGGAAAAGATAAAGTTAGATCCCTACTTCTTGCCTTACACTAAGCTAAATTTTAGATGTAAGCAGATTTAAATGTGAAAAACAAAACAGAAAAATACTAGAGGAAGATCAACGTGATGTTTAATAATGGAAAGGAATATATCTGTGTAATCATACAAGATAAAAATGAAAACCTTGGGCCAGAGATTTAGCTCAGTGGTTCCAGCGCCTGCCTCTCAAGCGCAAGGCCCTGAGTTCGATCCCGGTAACACATACAGTGCTGGGCGTGGTGACTCACACCCACCAGCCATCAATACCACATACCACAGTCCCGAGCATAGTGGTTCACACCTGTCATCCCAGCACTCAGGAGGCAGAGGCAGGAGGATTGCTGAGTTCCAGGCTTGCCTGGGCTACATAGTGAGCTGAGGGCCAGCCTGAACTACAAAACAAGACCCTGTCTCAAAAAAAAAGTAAACGTTTGAGAAAAATATAACTACCAAACATAAAGCTGAAAAGCAGGCAAACTGAAGGAAAATCTGCAATCCATGGCAGCAAGGCTAAATATAATCAAAGGAGTTCTGTGAATTAATTTTAAGAGCAGAGGACTCCATTGAAAATATGTCAGCTCTGAGAAAAGGCAACTCTATTTACCTGGAGTTCTTTGACTTCACGGTGATATAACAATCAAATAAATAAGTACATTTTATTGTGATTATACGTGATTTGCGCCTTTCTGTCTTGCTAACCTCTGAAAGATATGTAAGAAGGAATATGAAATGTATCTTAGTCACTTTAGAAAAGTGTATCAAAAATTCATGTACTGTGAAAGCCTTACTTTTTCAGACAGAATTATCAGGACTCTGGGTTTACAATATAATTGAAAAGTTGAAATTTATACTTATCTTTTTTTTTGAGATAGGGCCTCTTTTTGTAGTTTAGCCTGGCCTTGAACTCAAAATATAGACAGGCTGGTCTCAAAACTACACCAGTCCTCCTGCCTCAGCCTCCAGAATGCTGGGATTACAAGTGTGTGCCACCATGCCTGGCGATACTTATTTTTATAAGAGAAGCTAGTGTTTGTTTTCATGTACTCTACTTGAAGACTACTTGCCTAAAGAATTCACTTTTGCTTTTAGTACTGAAACCTCTTTTGGGGGGTAAGCTGCGTAGGGATGCGTGAGCAGTTTACATAATGTATTTGGTACCGTTGTCAAAAGAGGATGCTCATAGATTATAGTCAAGTACTTCCTTATATATGGTCCCATCTTATTTTTTATGCTTCTGCTACAAAACACATTTAAATTGGCCTTTATACGTAATATAAGATTCTTCTCCCAAAAAGGTAGAGAAATGGAAAATACTGAAAAGTATAAGGAATATAACCATTCATGGCACTTACAGAAGTTCTCCTTGTGTCTAGGTAATGCTACCACACTGCATAGATAGGTAAGTATCCTGTTCTTTTAGCTAATCATTAAAATCACATATGTTTTCCCAGGTGCAGAGTATTTAAGGAGAAAAGTAGCCTGTTAGACTAATTTGGAATCTGGATTGAGTACTGTGGGCAGCCATAGAAGGGACAGGCCCCGAGGATGAACCCCAGGTTGACCTCTGCAGGGCCCACGCCCAGTCCTCAGAGCGTCTCTGACCCATGTGTCCTCAGAGTATCTAAAGACTAAAGCTGAGATCATCCTGCCTGATGCCTGGGAGGCTGAAGGTCACCTGAACAAAGTACTCCTTTTCTTTGAGCAACTGGGTGGCTTGCCACAGCTGGCCATGCTGCCCAAGGTGCAGTGTAGACTTCTCTTTGTCTTCTTTGATCAGTTATATGACACTGATTCCAGTATATTAACAGGG
>PVIC010008228.1:34723-48833 GCA_004025085.1 Thryonomys swinderianus | reverse complement strand
ACAAAGCGGGACCCTGTCTCAAAAAAAAAAAAAAAAAAAAATGATGTATGTGATGTTTGTTATAGGCTCATATAACTTAAAAAATTCTCAAATTTTATCTTGAGTAATTTTTTTTTTTTTGAGACAGGGTCTCACTTGGTAGTTCAGGCTGGCCCTGAGCTCACTATGGAGCCCAGGCAAGCCTTGAACTCAGCAATCCTCCTGTCTCTGCCTCCCGAGTGCTGGGATGACAGGCATGAGTCACCATGCCTGGCACTGTGGTATGTGGTATCGATGGCTGGTGGGCGTGAGTCTCCACACCCAGCATTGTATGTGGTTACCAGGATCAAACTCAGGGCCTTGTGCTTGTGAGGCAGGCGCCAGAACCACTGAGCTAAATCTCCGGCCCATGTCTTGAGTAATTCTAATGGTCAGTTTAGATAGTCTTTTTTTAGGTTAGTAAAAATATTTATTACATAAAATCATTATTGATACTCATTTTCTACTATAAAGAATGAGGCAGGAATGAACACTCAATCAGCAAAAAGCAATGTGTATTCTTATATTTTATGGGTAAAAGATATCTTTTCATGATATTTGATGATCAATAGTTTCATGGTTATAAGTTTAGGTGCAATAACAACCCATTTGAATTGACAGCTGCAATTTTTTTTCACAAAATGCAATGACAGTTTCTCTTTCACTGTATGTTCCCTCTCTAATGTGCTCCTGCCATGATATTACACACTGTGAGGCCCTCATCAGAGTCTGGAGAAATGTGACTACTTAATCCTGGACTTTCAACCTCCAAACCTGTGAGCTGAGTAAACTTCTTTCTACAGTATCCAGTCTCAGGTGTTTTATTACAGCAGTGGGAAATAGACTAAGAATGCAACCTTGACAATGTGCTCAGTGATCCTTGCCTCTGGGTTTTAATATCCATGTATGATCCTGTCTCCTTGCATGTGGGCTGGATTTATGAACACACTTCTAATGAACAGAGGAACTTCTAGTGAAGGAGAGGAAGTCACACGTGAAATTAGGTTACGAAAAGACTATGATTTCTGTCTTTAGAAAGGTGAAAGACTGATATGATCTGAAGAGAAACCAGAGCATTATGACTTCTGTTCTACCCTCCCTCTGTCTTGCTCTCCAGCTCACTCTGAGGGAAACCAGTTGCCATGTTGTGAACTGACCCATACTGAAGCAAATGTGGTAGAGTACTGATTTCTTTTGCCAACAGTGGAGAGAAATAAGGCCTACCAATAGCTGTACGAGTGAGCTTGGAAGGGGATCTCCTTCCCCAAGAAAGTATGCAATAATTTTAGCCCTGATGCTGATTGCAGCCTTGTGGAGATGGTGAGCAAAGACAGCCAGCAGAGTAATGTACAGACTCCTGACACGTAGGAGTGACAATAACAAAGGTTAATTGTTTTAAACTGATCAGGTAATTGGCTATGGAGAAACAAACATCTAATCATATATATCTCCATATGTGTACTACTGTTACGTATGTCATATATGTCATGTATATTATTGTTATATATATATTGCAACTATGCAAACAGTTCTCTAGTCAAACACTCCACAGGAGTCCTTGTACTTGTCACTATATGTAGTTAAAACATAACACTCTCCATCTTGACAATTTCCAAATTAATAGACATATCTAAAAGGTTAATTTACTCTTGGAATGTTATGTAAATGCTATTATTATTTAAAGTAAAAATAAACCGAACTTTTACCAGAAGAAACAATAATGTAATATGAGGATAATTTTAAAGGGATTATTATAAATCTACAAATTAATCCAAATTGAGTGTTGTGAAGTTTTTAGCTTATTAATCTTCTCATGAAAAACTTCCCCTTGAATTTCTTCATATTGTTCTTGTGTTTGTTTTATTGTTCTCTTATTCCCATACAGGCCATGTCTTGTAAGTCTGTATTTGGATTCATTTTTCTTTGTATGATCCAGGGAATCATAAATCATACTAAAATCAGTTTTCTTGAAATCACAAAAGGGAGTTCTAAGTTTAACTATGAAGATGACACCCAGTACTGTCTTGTACACTTTGGCTACTTTCCCCCACAGTTTCAGTGCTATCTACTGCTGCCTTCCCATGATGAGGAACATTAGTGATGACTCATTTCCTCTGAAGTAGTAGGTGGGTCATGACTCTCCCGGTCTGGGATATTTCTTCATCATTCAAGATGGCAGCCATCACCAGGCAGCCTGGAGAGGAACTGAGGACTGACTGCTCTGTGCTGTCCCATCACTGACACACGTGGGATGAAAGTCCTAAAACAAACTGCCAGAATGCTTGCTAATATTTTTGTATTTATGAAAAAATTTCCAAATATTCTATCCATTCAGAAGGCACAGTATAAAACTGATCATTAGGTCAAATTTGGGACTTGGTCATCATATGGTTTTGGCCTATCAACCTATTAGAGTCCATCAATGCATATAGATTTCTCTGGAATTCTTTATAACTGAAATATTTGAGTATACTTGAATCTTCTTTGGTATTCTTTCCCTATTTTTAGGTAAGTTTCAGAAGATTTAGCTGGAAAATCATTTTCCTTATTGGGCTGCAGTGTTTCATAGATGATCACTGTTAGCAGTGCACCCAGAAGCCTTGGCCACAGATCCTTTGTCTCTCTCTTCTGCATTCCATGATGACAACGGTTGAGGCTCCAGGATCCTCTCCAGGAAACCTGGGTCACCACGTGTGGCCAGACGTGGGCTGTCCAGCTATTCAAAGTACTCTTCTCCCTGCATAGGGAAACTATTGTGGATAATCTGGCACCATTCATTTATTAATTTAGTCAGCAGGCATGAAATTAACTGAGTCCCTACCATAAACCACACACTCTATCAGGGACTGGGGACATGAATAAGAGACTCTCCAAAGATTGGACATTAGAAAGCAAATAGCCTAAATACTCATAGCTTTTAATGGGTTTTAATTGTATTTGTTCTGCTTAGTATTGTCTGGCAATCAAACGGATCATTAAAGATGTTACTATTATTTGCTTAGAGGCTAAAGTATTTCGGTTGCCTTCATACACAATTCCAAATTGTCTTAGTGACCACATTAACTGTGTGCTCTTTGTGGCCTTTATTCAGCGGCTAGGTTTTGTTAATGATGCTTTCATTTCCACCTTTTCATACAAAACAAATAGCAAAGTTCAGTAATCACTTTAATTAGAGACACTACATGTTGAAAAATAGTTCAAAAGAAATCTTTTTCATAAAAATTGCAAAAGCTTCGAGAGGTTTTTACACTGCAAGTTTTTAAGGCTTTTGAAGTTCTACAAAATAATTTTTGTTGCAATGAATTCATTTGTAATTATAACAAAGAAAGAAAATCTCTTTATACAATAAGGGGGGATTTGCTCAGAAGCTTGGCAATTATCCATAAATTTGCACAAAAAAGACCAACAACTAATTTAGGTTGTGTCAAGTTCCTTATACTTTACCTGGTAATATGAATAATTTGGTAAGAAACCAAGGGAAGGCTGCTAGAACCCTACCACCTGTATGAATAATTACTATAGGTAATTCCACAGGCATGGACTATTTAAAATGAGTGGGGGGATAAAAGAAATAGTGATTGAAAGAGAAGAAAATAAATAGTAAGTGAAAGGAGAAGAAAAGGGTTAAAAGAGAAAGAAGTATAGAGAATAAGACGGAGATAAAAGGTGAAGAAGAGAAAGAGACCCAAAGAAAGGGGTTAGAGATACTGCTTAATGCGTGCACTCGCCACTGCCCAAGTATTAGCAAAGTGAATGCTATTTTGTTGCTTAATATTTGAGTTGATTCGAGGAGTGTGTGAGTTATAGTCCTTCCAGATTGAGAGAACATATAACACATCATGAACACACATATTAGTCCCGTATTATGAACAAGAAAAAAGTATCTCAAGATACTTAAGTCATATTCTGCAGTGGGATAATGAAGAGATCACTTTCCTTTTCTGGTACCAAGAAAATAAAATATGAAATTAGAATATTGCCTATCAACTAGAATTTATGATTACAAGCACTAGATGATTGAGAGGGCTAAATTTTTTATCTGGAAAATGAAGGTACCTTAACAACTATAACCTGATGATCTTTTAAAAATTTTTACTGATTTTTCAAGTGTACAGTTCATTGTTATTTAATTTCTTTCCCAATGAAGTCCTCACTTCTGTCTAGTTGAGAACATCTGGATCACTCTTAAAGAAGACTCCATATTCATTAAGCAGGTCTCTTCATCGCATCACCCCAGCACCCACTAATTTGCCTTCTGTCTCTATGGGTTTACTTATTCTGGTGATTTCTGTAAATAGACTCATTCAACATGTGCTATTTTACATCTAGCTACCTTCACTTACCAAACATTTTTGAGTTTGTTATAATTTGTTACGTATACTTCATTCTTTTTATGGCTGAAAAATATTACACTTATAAATATACTACTTATGTTAATCTATTTG
Source organism: Thryonomys swinderianus (assembly GCA_004025085.1). Classification (NCBI taxonomy): domain Eukaryota; kingdom Metazoa; phylum Chordata; class Mammalia; order Rodentia; family Thryonomyidae; genus Thryonomys; species Thryonomys swinderianus. Next base: position 44,370 of record PVIC010008228.1, on the reverse strand, counting down.
TTGGCAGATATTTGAATTTTTCCACTTTTGGTTATTATGATAATACTGATAATTATTCTTGTTTTTAAGTCTTTGCTGGTGTTTCAAGTTTTATATTCCTAAATAGAATTACTAGATCATATACTAACTCTAAGTTTAATTTTTTTTTTTTTTTTTTTGAGACAGGGTCTCACTTTGTAGTTCAGGCTGGCCCTGAGCTCCCCAAGTAGCTCAGGCAATCCTCAAACTCAGCAATCCTCATGCCTCTGCCTCTCAAGTGCTGGAATTACAGGCTTGAGGCACCAAGCCTGGCATCTGTGGTATACAGTATTGTTTACTGTGGTATTGTTGTGTGTGGTTACCGGGGATCAAACCAGGGATCTTGTGCTTGCTAGGCTAGCGCTGGAACCACTGAGCTAAATCTCCGGCCTTTTAAGTTTAATTTTTGAGGCACCAACAAATTCTTTTCTACAGGGGTTGCACCCTTTAATATTCCCCATTAGTAATTATGGGGTTTCAGTTTTTCCATTACTTAAGAACATTCATGCCTTCCAATTGTATTTCCCTATTGACTGATACATTGAACACTTCTCATGTGCTTCCTGGCTATTCATATATCTTCTTAGGAAAATATTTATTAAAGACCTTTGTTCATTTATTACTTAGGCTGTCTAGTTGATGAGTTAAGAGTTTTTTATATACACTAAATACTACACCCTTATCTCATGTATGATTTGCAAGTATTTTCTTACATTCTATAGGTTGTTTCTATGATGATTCTTATAGGCTGTTTATATATGTTCTCTAATTAATACTAACGAGAATTTTCCCTACATGTATTCTTGTCAAGGATTTTTTTTTTTTTTGAGACAGGGTCTTGCTTTGTAGTCCAGGCTGGCCCTGAGCTCACTATGTAGCCCAGGCAAGCCTCGAAGAACTCAGCAATCCTCCTGTCTCTGCCTCCTGAGTGCTGGGATTACAGGCATGAGCCACAGTGCCCGGCACTGTGGTATGTGGTATTGATTGCTGGTGGGTGTGAGTCACCACACCCAGCACTGTTATATGTGGTTACTGGGGATTGAACTCAGGACCTTGAGTTTGCAAGGCAGGAGCTGGAACCAGAGCTAAATCTCTGGCCCAAGGATGTATTTTTTGATCTTAACCATATAATGAGAGATTTTGTTAAATAGTCAGTAGGTTCTACATGACTCATCTCCTTGGCCATAGTCTTTGGTTTAAAGGCGGAACCTAAATTTAATAGGCCTTGCAAACTAGCCACAGACCTTGGTCAGGCACCCAAGCCACACTGATCAGAAACCTACTCCAAGTCTTTTCATGAAGCTATCAGTATATAAGTCTAGAAGCTGCCATCAGCCATGTTTCTTCCTACAGATTGGATTGAAGAAAATATACAGAATCAGAGAACAAATCTTGTAATATTTGAATATATAGTTCTGGATAGCTCTACATCTGTTTATTGCAATTTAATTGTGCCAGTGAATTCTCTTTTGGTTTAAACTGGTGTATGTTGTGTTTTTCTACTTTATTTCAAAATCTGACCAAGTCAAGTGATATGGTAGTGTTATCATGAGGGGATACTTCATAACATCACTGGATTGTTATGATTCTGTGTCAGAGGTTCATCTTGCTCCCCATGATGCTCATTTTTGCTTTAAAGAGTTTGCATCTTCTGGCCTCACACACTAAATTAAAAAATAAGAAATTGAAATTATTTCTAGTAGACTTGTTTTATTGCTCATCTCTATGTAAAAATTTTAAAATATTGGCCGGTTGCCAAGAGCTTAAAATACAGCTGCATTCTGTGAATAATTAAATACCATAGCCCTGTTTGCAGTTTCTGTCAGTAACTGGAATGAAAGTTATAAAAAGAACATTTCCTAAAAGGAATGTGTTGTGAAATTTAATGTATGGTACATGTAGGTGGTCTGAAAGCTATTTTACTGCATTCCTACTTTCACTTAGAAATTTCTAAAATATTGTCACTAATGTGTGAATACCATTCAATGAAAGGAAGTCAGCTAAGCCCTTTATGTGGCATTATTTAAAATAATCCTTTCTGTATTTTCTAAATCATATTGTATAGTTAGCTAATCCACCTACCTATTGTGATATTAGGTGGTGAAAAAATGTCATGCATCCTGTCTTTGGTGTAATTACATACATTCCTTTTCAATTCCCTTTTGTTGACTTAAGTTATATTTTGTATCATAGCTTTAGTAACCGGGATGTCTTTTGGGCAAAGAAATCCCTTATTTCCGATCTTTGTTGTTTACAAATTAGTGACTCAAAGTATTACATGTGCACTTCCGTAACTGTTTGCCCTGGTGTGGCCCGTGATGAGATGATTTCCACTATTAAATGCTGTTTCTCTGACATGAGCTCTTGGTATTTTTCCATTTTCTGTAGAAGTTCAGGAATCGTTTGTCAGAAGTTCCTTGACAAGAAAATTTAACAAGATCATTATTAAATTGGTAAACTCTCTTTGCTAAGAAATTCTGGCTTTCATAGTTTGTTTTTCTTGCCCTATAGCTATTTTTCTCCTTTTTCATTATCTCATATATGATTCTTATTGAATAAACAATTTTTCAATAACTGATAAAGAATTTAAAATATGGATCATATCTAAGTTGTATAGCTATGGAAAAATTTAAAATATGGATCATATCTAAGTTGTATAGCTATGGAAACATAGCAAAGCATAACAAGTTCATGCTTTGCACTGATTATGAACATTTAAGAAGTTTCATTTTAACTCAAGGAATGACCCTGAGGCTTTTGTCTGGAATTCTACATCAGAGGCCCCAAGGGGAAATCTTAACATCTGGCTATGGCCTTATCCCAGGTAAAGGCAGATATTAAGCTGGAGATCTTACATTGTTCATCCACAAATTATTTTCATTGTGGCTTCCAATAACTTGCAAAATAAGCCTCTCTAATTCATCATGCATAGAGCCATTAGCAGACTTATTAGCCGTGCTGTGCGTTAACTCTGGAGTAAAGGTGCTGTCAATAGTTAGTTACGATGCTTTTCTATTATTACATGGGCACATCAAAATCTACTTTAACAACAAAGAAAAGTTTTTCCATCATTAAGAAGTCCAAAGAGATGAGTTTTATGTTTCGTACGATCAGGGGCAGACCCCTAAATCTCTGCTATGTTTAAATCCTATACTCCTCTAAATTGGCTTTCTTTTCAGGTCACTTGTCCCCAAGATAGTAGTAGTTCCAGATTTCATATACTGGCATGTCATCATATTGAGAGGAAAAGGCAGGCTACATTATTCCATTATCATCTTGTCAGAAAGAGGTAAGAGGCTTTGGAACATTTTCTTGAGTGCTTCCATGCATGCCACCTTGGCAGAACTGAGTCCCACGTCCACCCCACATCAGTCTTTGGCAAGGGGAATGGCACTGCTATGATTGACAAGAAAGAAGATTCACTTGCTGGAGGCAGGGCTGGCTGCACAGATGAAGGAGACAGCTGAACAAAGAGGTGAGGCTTTAGACTGGGAGGAGAAGTGGCTGAAATGGATGCTGGGAGGAAAAGATTCTCATTTTTTCTAGCTGTTGTTTATTCCACTCTGAGAAGCTGACACCCTTCTGTTTCACTCCACTGTGTTCTATTCCAAATAGTAGAAAATGCTGATTCCATGGTTCTTCCTATCTCTCCAATTTTCAGTCTGCACTGTAGTGACTAGAAAGGAAAGAATCTCTGTTTTGATGTACTTGTTACTGAAAGAATCAAGAACAGAGATAGGAAGGTTTGTCTCAGCACTGGGTTCTGTTCTTTGTACTTCAATTTGCATCTGGCACTGCAAGAAAGAAGGGGAAGAGAATCCAGAGGAGAGACTACAAGCACAGAATGACCAGAATTCAATGGCTGGAGTACCACAGGTGGAGCTATTCATAGCACAAGGACCAAGATTTAGCAACTGTGACATTGGAATTGAGGAGACTTATTTACATGCTAATTCTGACCCAGTTGGAACTCTCATACTGGCCATTGGGCGTCTTTCCTTCTACAGGGGCGCTGTAATCTGACACAGAACCTGACTGTCCTCTGACCTCTGAGGTAGGTTGATCATTTAATGGGTTGTTGAATTTCTTTTTCTTTCTTTCTTTTTTTTTTTTTTTTTTTTTTGAGACAAGGTTTCGCTTTGTAGTTCAGGCTGGCCCTGACCTCACTATGTATGTAGCCCAGGCAAGCCTCAAACTCGGCAATCCTCCTGTCTCTGCCTCCCGAGTGAGTGCTGGGATGACAGGTGTGAGCCACCACACCGGACACTGTGGTCTGTGGTACTGATTGCTGGTGGGTGTGAGTCACCACACTCAGCATTGTTGTATGTGGTTACTGGGATCAAACTCAGGACCTTGCGCTTGCGAGGCAGGCACTGGAACCACTGAGCTAAATCAACGGCCCAGGGCTACTGAATTTCTGACAAGGGCTGTCTTTGCACAGGTGTCTTCTCCCAGATCAGACACCTCTTGCTGCTGACACTGACTGCTTTCTTAGCCACATGGTGTTCCACCAGGAATTAAAACCTTCCTAAGAAGCAATCTGTATAGCAATCTATTTTGAGAAGGGAATAGATATGGCAAATAGCTATGACAGAGAAAGAGAGAGAGGGAGAGAGAGAGAGAGAGAGAGAGAGAGAGAGGGAGGGAGAGAGAAGGAGAGAAGAGAGATTTCTCCTTTTACAGAAAAAATACGGATTTTCAGAAGAAAAACCTATGATGGTGTATGCAAACTGTCACTGCAGTACATAATACAGCTAATAATTGTGGTTTTTCATATGTTATAAAAGGCATGTATTCCCATCTCCCATCAGAACCATGTCAAAGAGAGAATAGCAATTTGAAATGACATTTTAACTTTTAGAACTTTGTGGTGATGCCAATTAGAACTATAAAAAATAAGGATCTGGCTTTGTTTTTACAAAAGTGAATTTAAAATAGAGCAGTTACATTTTAGGAACTAATGTCATGACTCTCCTAACCAATCCCTATTACATTTGCATTGCTCTTGCCAGGAGAAGGCAATGCAGAGAGGCAACAAACCTCTCTAGATAACGTGCAGGATGGACATGGCAGGTTTGTATTAGTCTGTCTTGGGTTATTATCATGAATTACTGAAAAATGCATAAGGCTGAGGTTTATTTTGGCTCACCGTTCTAGAAGTCTGAGGTTGGGGAGGTGCATCGAGTGATGGCTTGTGCTTATGGAATCCTGAGGTGCCCAGAGACAGGAGTACGCATGCAGCTTGTGCTCGGTTCTTATAAAGCCATCAGAATTCAACCATGGGCGCTCCATGCTGAGGCATTTAATCCCAATCACCTCCCAAAGGCCTTATTTCTCAACCTCATTGTCAGATTAAATTTCATAGCTTAATATCTCACTATGATGGTTAAATTTCAATACATGAACCCTTCGGGGCCACACTGCAAACACATCCAAATCATAACAAAGCTCATTTTACAGATGATAAAACAGACACGGAGAGTTCAGTAACTGGATGGGAGACACACAGCTCCTAAGAGGAATAGACAAGATTAATCCCATTTTGTCTGGATCTCCTGCTCTTATCCTCCCTATTGTATGTTGGCTCTAGGTAAAAGTAGATCTATTACTATAGTATTACCTTTAAAACCAAAAGGATAGGAAATAACAACCGAAGAAAAAAATTAGTCATCCATCTTGTCCAAAGTAATATGGGTCTCATGCCTTCCAATTCCCTCCTAACCCTGGTCCATAGATGGTCTTCACTAAAAGAAAAAGCCCCAAGTGTCCAAGACATGTAGGGGTCCTTTGTGGAGTTTTTGTTGAGGACTGACTGGCCTTCAGCTATGGATGGCCTACGCGGAACATCCTGATTTGATTTCTGTTTAACTTCCTTAGGAGTTCAAATTCATCGTGTGCTGGAAAGGAGTCATGCTGCAAAGCCACATAAAATGAGACACAGGTCTTGGCAGGGGATTAGGATTAACCTTCCAGTCTACTGCTTCCAAATTTCATGTAGCTCTGTTGAGGTGGCTACATTTTGGTCTGACCATAGGGAAGGATGAACATCCAGAATGCAGAACCTAGTAGGTAAAGCCAGGAAACACGACACCTCCTGTCATGATTTCTTCCCTTTTAAAAAAAATACTAGCCACTACGTAGTGTTGCTTGTCACCATATGAATAATATTGGGTTTCCTTGCTGGGTTCAACTGTACAGTGGGCAGATCCAGTACCCAGGGAGCCCAGACTCAGCCCAGGATCAGAGGGAAGGTTCAGAGAAGCCCCCACCCCAACAAAGAAGAACCCCTTCAACGACCATAAGGTCCAGCAGTCAGTCGGGAGGTTCTGGGGTCTGCTGAAAGAGAAGGTCTCCATTGCTAGAGATCTACACTACCTTCTGGTGATGGCCCAGCATGGGAGAAGATGCAGGCATCAACATCATTTTGATGCTAAGTAGCTGGTACATCATTTGGCAAGGGAGGGTTTTTTTTTTTTTTTTCTTGAGACTGGGTCTCGCTTTGTAGTTCAGGCTGGCCCTGAGCTGGTCCTGAGCTAACTACATAGCCCAGGCAAACCTTGAACTCAGCAGTCCTCCTGGCTCTGCCTCCGGAGTGCTGGGATTACAGGTGTGAGCCACCACGCCCGGCGTGAGGGAATTTTCTTACTCGGTGTTTAAAATAATGAATAGCAAGTTAGCTGTAAACATTCTGGTGAAAATACTACTACTCTCAGTTCTCTTTTTTGTATCTCTGTTTCTTTTTTTCTTATTTTTTAGTGGTACATTTTATTGGTACATTATATACATACACATCACAATTTTACTCCACATTGAGAATTTGTACCAGTATATGACACAATTTAATTCTCATTTTTGCCCCTCCCCTCCCCATCCTACCTCTCCTTGCCCCTATATACACAAGCATTGTTTCCTTTTGTTTTTAATATCAATTTTTTCTTTCTTCATTATTTTCTTCTTTTGAGACAGGATCTGGCTTTGTAGTTCAGGCTGGTCCTGAGCTCACTATGTAGCCCAGGCAAGCCTCAAACTCAACAATCCTCCTGCCTCTGCCTGCCGAGTGCTGGGATGACAGGTGTGAGCCATCCTGCCCTGCATTTCGGTGTGTGGTACGGACTGCTGGTGTGCGTGAGTCACCACACCTGGTATTGTTGTATGTCACTACTGGGGATCAAACTCAGAATTTTGCACTTGTAGGGAGGTGCTGGAACCACCGAACTAAATATCTGGCCCTCTGCTTATTTCTTATAGGAGCACTGTTCACCCCAAAATATTTGTTTAGTCTCTTATGAGGTGGGGGGAGGGAAAGGCATTGTTTAAGTAGTAGAGATAAATTATTTAAAAAAATTTCTTATCACCTTTAGGAGTACATTTTAGTGTTACAAATAATTTTCTATATCAGTATCCATAGCTATTTCCATTAAAAACAAGAGAAACAGAAAGCTTGTTTTTTAACAATGAAGTATGACACCATTAGAGCTGCTTGTCTTATTTCCAGTCAATTCCTGACACATGGTACAGTGTACTGCTTTGCCCCTTCTAGTTGAGTGGAACCAGATGACTAGTTGTCACCAATACGGTGTAAATAGCAAGTAAAGTGAGTAATTTCTAAGCTGGAGCCTCGAAATGCCAGAATGTGGCTCTTCAGGACATTTCTTTTGTTGAGCCTTGAAGATGGGCAGCATTTGACACAGTGGTTGCTTTGTCAGCCTTCGTGACCAAAGAGACCAGCAGCAAGAAGACACAGAGGAGCCGAGGCGCGGGAGAGCGATGCAGGACCTCCCAGAAGGCCTGAGTCACTGTTGGGCGTGAGCCCCCTTGCGGGCCCTCAGGACTCTAATTTGTACCCCGTTCTCCTTTTCTCTACTGTTCTCACCGGAGCATTAAGGGCAATGGATATTTAAAAATCAAGTCCATCTCAATGGGCTTATATTGTGAGCCAGTGAAGGAGAGGTAGGATTGGGACGAGACTGGGCCGAGGTTGGGCACTGGATGAAAGGCGGAACTGAACACACAATGCCCTAGATAGGCTGGAAGGACGGGCCCCACCTCACTGTGGTAGCCATTTGTGTACTGTGTAATGTGTCTGGGCGAGAGAGGCGCAGAAGATGGCATATGATTTATTTTGAAATAGAAACAAGTGAGTAATGAAACTTTTTTGCAGATTGGTTCTACACTGTTTTGAGTTATGGAAATTGCTAATGATGATTTAATCAAAGTACAGTTTATTCCTGAAAGACAGAGAAAGAATATTTGAATGCCGGGCGTGGTGGCTCACGCCTGTAATCCCAGCACTCGGGAGGCAGAGATAGGAGGATTGCTGAGTTCGAGGCTTGCCTGGGCTACATAGTGAGCTCAGGACCAGCCTGAACTACAAAGGGAGGCCCTATCTAAAAAAAGAAAAAAGAGGGCCGGAGGGTTAGCTCAGTGGTTCCGGCGCCTGCCTCAAAGGACCTGAGTTCGATCCCCGGTTCCCACATATAATGCCGGACGTGGTGGCTCATGCCTGTAATCCCAGCACTCGGGAGGCAGAGACAGGAGGATTGTCGAGTTCGCGGCGGCTTGCCTGGGCACCACAGTGAGCTCAGGGCCAGCCTGAACTACAGAGCAAGACCCTGTCTCCAAAAAAAAAAAAAAAAGAATATTTGAAGGAGGAAGTAACCTGAGGTCATCTTGATATTACTTTTCCTGGGTATATTAGGTATAAATGTATTTTACATTATTATTATTATGTATTAGGTATAAATATATTTTACATCGAGGGCATATACAGTGACTGTGCAGGCTGGCTCATACCCAATTCCAGGCTTGCTTTCTTTTTTTCTTTCTCCCCTTCGCATCCCTTTAAATCTTTCATTTTCTCTCCCTCTCTTTCTCTCCCCCCCTTACTATTATAGTCAAGTCTTGCAAAAAAATAGATTTAATACAGGACACATAATTTATAGGACTGTTTTATGATATTCATCCCAAAAGTTAAATAAAGAAGAGTTTAAGAGATTGGTCTGTACTCTAGGACCCGAAGAATCCAGGTAAGGGCCTGGGTCCTTCAGTAATGTCCCGTCTGAGTCCAGAAGAAGGTCTAGAGCTCATGGCGGACGGTCTTCCCCACATGTGTTCCTATCAAGGACCTGCAAAGGGAAGGCTGGATCTTTTGCTTCTCTGCTTTTGATCAGCTATTTCATTTTTTTCACAATTAAATGGAAATTCTCACTTTCACGTTAGGGAGAGGGTGGCGGGGGAGAGCAGGAGCATTTCAGAAGCTCTGGAAGGATAGGGTACTTTGAAAATGGTTTTCCTCTCTTATAAGGTTGCTATGCATTTAAAAAAATAAACAGGTGAAAGCTTGCTTTTCTCTTTTAAAGTTCCGTTCCATTTAATTCCTAATGAGTAACTGCACAAATTTTAACAGTGGACTTTTCTCAAAACTTTTTACTGTTGGGCCGGAGGGTTAGCTCAGTGGTTCCGGCGCCTGCCTCGTAAGCGTAAGGACCTGAGTTCGATCCCCGGTTACCACATATAATGCTGGGCGTGGTGGCTCACGCCTGTAATCCCAGCACTCGGGAGGCAGAGACGGGAGGATTGCTGAGTTCGCGGCGGCTTGCCTGGGCACCATAGTGAGCTCAGGGCCAGCC
>PVIC010008228.1:0-34623 GCA_004025085.1 Thryonomys swinderianus | reverse complement strand
TTTTTACTGTTTAATATAAAATTGTTTCACACTTATTAAAAATGAATTATTAAATACTATACAAATGAAAGAAACCCCAGTAATACTTATTATGACTTCAATGTAACTTTTCAACTCTGTCCTGTGTGGTAATTTAAATACAATATATATATATATATATATATATATATATATATATATATATATTTGTTTTGTTTTGTTTTGTTTTGTTTTGTTCTTTTGAGACAGGGTCTTGCTTTGTAGTTCAGGCTGGCCCTGAGCTCACTATGGTGCCCAGGCAAGCCTTGAACTCAGCAATCCTCCTGTCTCTGCCTCCCGAGTGCTGGGATTACAGGCGTGAGCCATCACACCCAGCACTAATACAACATATATTTTAAAGCTATTGAACCTTTGCTTACTCTACTCTGTGTCCTCATGTCCCTTATTATGACATCTGATGACATTTTTTATTCTTTGTTCAAATCATGAGTATATCTAAATGTAGAGAATCTTGATAATCTGGCTCTATCCATCTGTCCATATATACAAATGTATATATTTTTTTGTGGTATCAGGGATTGAACTCGGGCCCTTATGCTTTCAAGGTAGGCACAGTATCATTTGAGCTAAATCTCCGGCCCTATGCATTATTTTTCTTGGAGTTTTTAAAATATATTCTGTATATCATATCATTTTATTATAAGGTACTTTAGTACATAACTATTAGAGACAGTGACATTTAAAAAATTTAAACATGGTCAAATGCTATTAAAACACTATTTTAAACAGGTCTTAGTATCATCAAATATTCACTTCGAATTTCCTCAACTATCTCAAAAATAACTTTTTATAATTTGCTTTTCTAAAAATCAGAATCTGAAGAAATTCCACAATTAAGATTCAGTGAATGTGTTTCTAAGTATCTTTTGATTTATTTCTACCTACTGTCTCTCCATTCTAATATCCTTTACTGAAGAACCTGGCTAAAGGGCCTTTAAAACAGTGATTCTCAACCTTTTTGGCACCAAGGACTGGGGTTAGATGAGGGTAGTTTGGAGATTATTCAAGCACATTGTATTTATCATAGACTTTATTTTTATCACCGTCACACTGCAATATATCATGGAATAACTGTACAACTCACCATAAACAGAATCAGGTAAATAAAACAACAGGCAGGCTAAGCGTGGACTGAAGTGCTGGACTCTGATTTAAAGCTTGCCACCAGATGCAGCTGTGAAATTAAAGTACATCAAGTCTCTTGCTACTGTAAACCTTGCTACCAGATGCAGCTTAAGTCCCACTTAGCACTCACCGATAGGGTTTGGATCTGAACCTGTGAACAATAGAGTTTATTACGTCTCTAGGCAGTCAAATGGTTTTGCTGATGTTAGTCAGTGTTGACAGCTGCTCCCCAGCACTAGCATCATGGCTTCAGCTCCACTTAGCTCATCACCTCAATTCATCAGGTATTAGATTTCACAAGGAGAAATCAGCCTAGGTTTGTCTTATTCACAGTTCACGGTAGAGTTCTAATGCCATTGCAGATCTGACAAGAGAATTCAGGTAGTGATGGGAATTTAGGTAGTGATGGCTGTGAACAGAGATCAGCTTCTTAGGCTTGCTCACTGCTCTCTTTCTGCTGTGCATCCTAGTTGTTCCTGTTGGGGATGGTTCCTAACATTCATCCCCCTAGGAGGTGGGGACCCTTGCTTTAAAAACTGCCTTTATCTGATTGGTTGCTTACCCCTTATTATACTACACTATTTATGTATGCTTCTATTCCTGTATTTTTCTATAAACTAGATCTATTCATAGGATCCACTTATAAGCTTGATTTAAATTCTAGTGCAATTTTTTAAGGGAAAATATTTCATAGATAGCATTAATATATCATTCCGGGATGAACCCTTCTGCCCTACTTTTGGAGATCAGGAGATGACAGAGTGGCTAACCTCTTGTAATTTCCCTGATGATCCTGTCACTGGGCAGCCCTTGATGTTTTTCTGCTCCCTTTAGTTGTTTAGAGGTTGCATGACGGGAGTGGTGGTGACTGCTTTTTCATTCCCTGTGCACTTATTAGCTGTAATTCTTCTGTAAATAACTTCTCTTACCTATCAGACACCCAGACAAGGTGACACGAAAAATAGGACAGATGTTTTATTTTTTTGCCCTCGTTGATTGATTTTTAGAAATTGTGAGTTGTTACCAAAAACCTCCAAAGATGGTGAGTGAATTTTTATTAAACTTTTATGGTGAGCTTATGGATTCCTACATGTTTGATATATTTTATTTTATTTTATTTTTGAGACAGGGTCTTGCTTTGTAGTTCAGGCTGGCTCTGAGCTCACTATGTAGCCTAGGCAAGCTTCGAACTCAGCAATCCTCCTGTCTCTGCCTTCTGAGTGCTGGGATTATAGGTGTGAGCCACCACGCCTGGCTGTTTGATATATTTTAATCCACTATAGTCAAAATTATTTGATCTACTATCATTGTACTTCACAACATAAAATGTAAAGCTTACCCAAATTTTCTTATCTTGGGGGATTACACAGGCAACGAAGGAGAGATTCTTAAGTTAATTCACATATTAGTGTCATCGGCTAGCATGGGTCCTTGCTTTAATAACAAAAACAAAAAGGATATATTCCTAGGAAAAGAGCTTTAATAAAAGTAAGAGAAGCTTTAAATATAGTAAGTGAAAATAGTGGGAGCACAGCTCTAAAAAAGATCAAGCTGGTCCCCTAAGAAGTAAAGTCAAAACAAACAAGGAAAGGACTCCAGCCTGAGCAGCTGAAGGAGGCACAGGGTGATGAGGAGCACCAGAAGGCCCAGACACAAAGGCAGGAGGGCAGCGTCTAAGGAATAGCTCAGAGAGGCCAGGGTCCAGTTGATTATTACCTCAGTCCCAGTTTCATAGTTCATTTTGAATCCCGTGACTGGAGGGGCAGTTGTGTTTCCATAGAGCTTCATAGCTTGAAGGGCAATCTCAGTCATGTGAGACCGGGGGAATACAAGATGATACTAAGTTTAGGGGAATGGAGACTTCTTTGGCACTGATGTTTTTAACCTTTGAAAGGCAGTGGAATACGTTGGGCAAATTTAGGGTGAATCTACCTTGTTTTTGCCAACTTTTAGACAAATGTTCCTTAAATGACTAACATAGTTACATGTAGAGCTGAGGAGAATTTGATCCAAAATTTCAAAATAATAATAAACTTTGTTCATTTAGTCATCCACTGGACATTTGTAGGCCCAAATGAAGAGTCACAGTTTTTCACCAAAACCATTTTAATAGTACTGTCTATCTTAGAAGAAAACACAAATCGTGCTTTTAATGAGTGACAGGTTCAGGGCTCCTATGTGGCTTGTTCCTGTGTGGTTTTCTGTGTATGTCATTTCAGAGTAAAGAGTGATACTTTGGTTTATTAAGATGGACCTGGCATAGTAAAAAGGAATTATTAAAGTTCTTGTAAAAGGCAGTAGATATATGGTTGTTCATTGTAAAATTTTTTCTTTTACACCATTTTCTCTTTCAGAGAAGAAAGGAGTAAGGATGTAAAAGGTGCTTATCTTTCCATTAGTGTCATAAAGTTTTAACAGTGGCACATTCAGGCATCTACAATTTCTGTTGACCTCTCATATATGACATTTCTCTCAAATTAAATCAAGACTATTTAACCTTCCAGGGATAACACAATCTTGATTTGTTTGAGAAACACATTTGGAAAAGTTATGATGAAGTTTAATAGGAAACATACTTGCATAGAGGCCTGGGCATAAGATTGAAATTGATCATCACATTGTTTGTTTAGAAAAGAAAACATAACATTCAAAGAATATGTTGGAAGCATTGGATTTCTTCACATGAGAACACACACATTGAAAATGATGAGGCTTGAATAAAGCATAAATTAAAGACTTTTTTCTTTTCTTAAGAGTGTTGAGTTTTAAAAACATACATATATTATTGCATACATTAAAATTAATTAGAACTTTTTTGCATAGGGAATACATTTTAGAAAAAATATTAAATAATAAAAACTTTAAAAACCCTAATGACAAACTTTTGGAAATAATTCTGTGAATGGAAAACTGAGATGACAGACAATTTACACCAAGCCAAATATGTAGATTTTAGGTGGCAACCTATCACTGCTCAGCATGGGTGGTCTCCCATTTCCAGAAAAAGACATTGCTAAGCTTCATGATAGTCAGACTGTACTCTTTACCTAAGGGCCCTTGTGTGTGGGGTGGGGGGAAAACAAGTAACTTTTTAAACAGTCATAGAAAGAGGTCAAAAAACATAGAGGAAACTTTCAAAGTTATATAAGCCAATCCACTTACCCTCAAGAAAAACCACACCTAAATTCTTCCAGACAGATTAAAATCTTTCCTATTTCTAAAGACCTCCTGAGAAGGAGTTTCCATTTCCTTGCTGTAGTATTTAACAATCTTTACTCTCAAGAGCACAGTCTTCTTGCTTATGTAAACCCTTCATGATACTCCAAGTGCTGTATCTGTTCTCACAGTATTTTTACAGGAAAGGGGATGATAGCTGAGTGAGCTTGCTTCAAGTGCTCTTTCTCTTCTTCACATTTCCCATCAATGTATTTAAAGTATGGATTACTTTAATGGGTTGGGTAGGAAATCTATAACTTGTAGGATTAGAGATTATAGGAGATATGTACAATTAATATATGTTTTTTTAAAAGCCTGTAGGGCTGGGCATGGTGGTTCATACCTGTAATCCCAGCAATCGGGAGGCAGAGACAGGAGGATTGCTGAGTTCGAGGCTGCCTGGGCTACATACATAGTGAGCTCAGGGCCAGCCTGAACTACAAAGCGAGACCCTGTCTAAAAAAACAAAAACAAACAAACAAAAAAACAGTTAAAAAAAAAAAAGCCTGTAAGGAGTGATGGTAAAGAAACCATTGTTGTTCTAATTTAATTATATACGTATTAAATGGACCAATCAGGCCAAATCAAATACAACTTTTGCTAAATTCTGGTTAAGAGGGACCATGACCATTAGTTGTGCCACATCAACTTTGTTATGTGAAGAAACACCTACTGAATTAGTAAAACACACTTTTGGTTGTGTCTGGGAGAGCCATTGAGGCCTTGAGTACTATAGATGGTCCCTGGCTCCTTTTTCCTCTGGTGTTGTCCCCCTGCTCTGCTTTCTGGCTTCCGTGAGTGGAGCAGCTCCCTTCTACCATGTTGTATCTATCATGGAGCCAGAAAACCATGGACTGAACTCTCTGAAACCACAGACCAATGTTAGGGCTGGTTTAGATATTTTCCCAAATCCTCATGCAGTCATAGGGGAGATTTTCAGAGGCAGCTGGAGCTATAATGTGTGGTGCTATGATCAAGGGTATTGATTGCTAAATCAGTCCACCATGTGGTCTGGTACTTGCCCTAAGCACAGAAGCCTAGAGAGAGCACAGAAGAGACAGAAGGAAGCTTCTAAGATCATTTGGACTTGCTTCTTTGCTACTTTGGTTTGCTACCTTCTGTCTGCCATGAACTGTTTCTCCTCTGTGATGGCCCTCTGTCATGCCACCCTGCCTTGGAGCCAGCCGATTCCATTATGCACTGAGACCTCTACAAACCATAAGCCAAACCAAATCTTTCCTTCTTTAACTTTGGATGTTGAATATTTTGTCTCAGCAATGAGAAAAGTAACTACCCAAAATAAACCTCTCCCTCTGTAAGTTGTGGGTATAATATATTTTGTTCAAGTGATGGAAAAGTGACTAACACTGTCATCTACTTGTATCTTTGCTAAAAGTGTAAGGTATGGTACTACTTGCTTAAGTATACAAATGAAAAGTTTACTTTAGTTCTAATTATTGTCTGTACTCTCCAGTGCTGATCATTGTATTCTCCAGTGCTGTAAGCAACTCATTGTAGTATGATTTCTTTTGGACACTAATGCTCTGCAACAGATATTCATACATTCATTAGCTGTGAGATAGCTCCCAGGATCCATGCCTGTTGGTTGTGTGCCATCCCCAAGCAATCTATCATAATGTGAAAGGATGGTGTGTAACTTTTGACATTAGGTAATATAAATCATTCCAATTTTTGCCTTATCTGTTAAATCACTTGCTACAGGAAAAGCTATCCCCCATTCCGTGAGAACGTGGAAAAATCTCTCTGTATAGGATCTGAGGCCTTTAGCCAAGAGCCAGCATCTTGCTAGACTAATGAGTGACCAACTTGGGACATGGATTTTCCATAACCAACCAACTTTTAGATGACATTTGAATTCAACTACAAAGAGACTCCAAATGAAGACTGCTCACAGAGCCCTTCCTGACTCTCTGGGCACCAGAAACTTGATCTGATAAGTGTTGTTTTTTTAAGCCACTATGCTTTGAGGGGTTGAATGCTTTGTTAGGTAGCAACAGATGACAAATGGATTGCAAACTTAAGCCACAGTAATATCTCAAGATGAGTAGAGTGACAACTCCCTTCAGTTCTCCTAGCAACAGGATGAACATTCTACAGGAATATGGATCCAAGAATAATGTACAATCTAGGTGCTTTCACATGGATACCTATCACAGTGTTCAAGTCCTTGGAAAAAATATTTTTTGTTGTTCTTTTTATTTTTTAAGTGTCTAGAGAAAAAGATAACTGGGTCTTTCATTCCAGTCTCCTGAAGATCCTCTTGGGACTTTTGTTTCTAGGTCAACAGGTCTGTAATCTATTCTATTTTGCTTAAGGTGAGTTAGTGCTGTGTAGAATCAAATAAAAAGATTAGTTATGGGACGGTTTAGTAGAGACCTATTAGCATCAATAGAAATGTTGATCAGAAAAAATGAAGATGCATAAGAACGAGTATGTGTGCCATTCTGAGTACTGAAGTCATGTAGATTTACTTTTTATTTAAAATACTAAAAATACTAAAAAGTCAGAAAGGAGGCCATAGAGAGCCTGAGGTCTTCAAGACTTTCCAGCACTTTCCTCTCCTCAGGCAGAGGAAGCGGCTACCAAGATTGCTACCGAGCCAGAAATACAGGAGAACAAATCCTTGAAGAAGTGGGCTGTGCTTGGCCTTGTGTCTGTATAACACAGAAGCCATGCTCCATGGAAGCCCAAGCCAAAGCCACAGGCAACTCATTAGGAGACTAGAAAGGAAGATCCATCTATCATTTTCCTTAAATCCAAGAAAAAGCTTTCACCAAGGAGGAGTTGGTTGGTCATGACTTTGAAGAGACAGCAATTAGTGCGGTTCTTCTCAAAAGGAAGAAACCTTCACATAAGGCAAACAAAGTGAGCCCAAAGAAGCAGGCTGCCAGAGTGACTCTCCAGGAAAAAGAGGAAATTCTTCCAAAAAGAATCGGGTAGCGGTGATCCTTAAGAGGTTTCTGCTGGCAGAGGAAAGTTCCCACAAGAAGATGAGGATGGACATTCCCTGGGGGACGGAGATAGCCTGTGATGACTTTTCCCAACCTTTGTCCTACACCTCAGTAAAAGCAAATTCGGACGTGTAAAAAAATTAAATTAAAAATACCCTAAGGCAAACACTGGTCATTCAAGAGATGCAAATGAAAACAACACTGAGATTTCATCGCACTCCACAAAGAATGGCCGCTATTACAAAATCAACCAACAATAAATGCTGGCGAGGCTGTGGGGAGAAAGGAACCCTTCTGCACTGTTGGTGGGATTGCAGACTTGTGCAACCATTGTGGAGATATATGTGGAGATTTCTCAGAAAACTAGGACTAGGGGTCCCATTTGACTCTGCCATCTCCCTGCTAGGAATATACCCAAAAGAACTTAGAAAATCACAGTGGAAAGACAGATGTACACCCTTGTTCATAGCAGCTCAGTTTGTGATAGCTCAATCTTGGAAACAACCCAAATGCCCATCAACTGGAGACTGGATAAAGAAGATGTGGTTTTTTTTTATAAAATGGAGTATTATTCTGCCACAAAGAATGACAAGATTGATTCATTTATGTGCAAATGGATGCACCCAGAGGACACGCTAAGGCGTGAAATCAATAGAGCACAGATAGGCAAATACCGGGATCTTCTCGTTGATATGAGCACCGGTAGATGCAAATGAGCTCTAGTAGTATGACAATATTTTTAGAATGGGAAATTTCCAAAGGAAATTTGGTGTGGGGATGGAATAAATATGATTCTGAAAGAAAATAAAAGAGCATGTATATAGGGGGTGGGGAGGTGTGGGTGGGGATATGGGTAAAAATGAGAATTGACTGTGTCATATATTGGTACAAATTCCCCAATGTTATGTGTGAGTGTGAGATGTATGCAAATTATACCAATAAAGAATGCTATTAAAAAAATACCCCAAGGCAGCAGATTCTTTTGGTGCCCTGGCTAATTTCCTTTCTGCTCAACTTTCTTTTTAGCTGCAGCTGGGTGGCCAGCTCTGGGCAAGCTCACAGTAACACTGATAGCATCCTATTTCAAACATGTACCAGAACTTAGAGAAAAAGAAGAAATTCTATCTATTGATCTATCTATTTATCTATCAATCTATCCACCTACCTATCTCTGTATATCTATATCTATATATGTATGTTTGTATCTCCTCATTTTGCTTTGGAGATTTCTCTGAAGCCATAGAACCTCCTTGGTCTGGGCACAGGGGTCAAAGGAGTTAAACCTTCCACCAGTGGAGGATGGCAAGCAGCAGGGGACAAAAAGCAACACCTGCCCTTGGACGGGAGCATAGGCTCTTTCTCCCAGGTCCTGGAAGCACACTGCCCTGCTCCCACTGCCCACAGCAGACATCTCAGTAGTGGATGCCTGTGCTGGCTTTCCCTTTTCCCCTTCACACTCTCTTGCCCTCCATCCTGCTCCCTGCAAATGCTCCTCAAACAAGGATTCACGCTTTCCAGGGGATCTATGTTTGGACATAGGCAACCCAAATGAAGACAACATCATCTGTGCATAAAGGCAACTGTCAGCAATTCCTTCCCCCAAAATACTTTTAAGTAGACACAAACTTGAAAACTGAGTTTATGGTAATACATGGTTATCTAAGGACATAAAGACAGAATCTCAAATATTAAATAAATAAAAAATTACACATTTCACTTTTGAAAAAGGGTCATTTTCATTATTTGATTGTAAATAAAGTTTATATAAGAGTACTTGCAGTAGATTTGGGAAGCCGGTGATTATTAGTCCTCCAGTAGTCCTGGTCATCAGTTCAAAATGAATGTAATATTTGAGAATTACATTCATTTTGGGCAGCATTTTGCATTTATCAGCCATAGATTTCAAGTACCTTTAGACGGTGCTTGATTCTGCATGAAACAATCAATCATCTCCCTTTGGCTGTTTGGCAGAGGCAGCTAATGACTTGTTCTGTCATGAACTGAATTCAGAGATATTCATGAGGCACAGAGAAACACTTCATTGTTCCTGAGTGTTTTGTTATTTTAAAATAAATCATAAAGGCACTATCCCACACAGAGCAGAGCTGGCAAAGAAGTGTTTGTCCTCACTTTTATGGTGTAGTGTTTTGACTTGCACAGTTTAGTCTACATTGTGGGTTTTCTTTTTGACACTATGCTGCAAATTTTTTTTTAAAGTACCATGTATCCATGACTGAATATTAAAATTTGGTTGTCTTTTAGTGGTTCCAGTGACTTCTTTTGCTGTGCAGAAGCTTTTTAGTAGGATGAGATCCCATTTGTTGATTCTTTCTGCTAGTTCTTGTGCTATAGAGGTTTTATTCATAAAGTCTCTGCCTAAGTCAGTGTCTCCAATAGTTTTACCTAACCTGTTTTCCAGCAGGTTTATTGTTTCTGTTTTAATGTTTAAGTCTCGAATCCATTGTGAATTTAGTTTTGTACAAGGTGAAAGAGATGGGTCTAGCTTTAGTTTTTGGCAGGTTAAAGCCCAGTTTTTTCAGCACCATTTGTTAAAGAGGCTGCCTTTCCTCCACTGAGGATGCTTGGCTCCTTTGTCAAAGATAAGGTGGCTTAGTGTATCTGGGGGTGTTTCTGGATCTTCTATTCCACTGGTCCTTGGGTCTGTTACTGTTACCAGTACCATGCAGTTTTTACCATTGGCACCACTGAAAGACTGCCAACAACAGGGGAAAAAGTCTTTACTAGCTGTTTGTCAGAGAAAGGGCTATTATCTACAATGTGTAAAGAACTTAAACAAATCAGTCTCCCCAAGTTTAAGGACCCAATTCAAAAATGGGCATCTGAAATAAACAGACACTTCTCAGAGGCAGATGTCAAAGTAGCCAAGAAGCATATGAAGAAATGTTCAACATCACTGGTCATTTGAGAGATGCAAATGAAAACAACACTGAGATTTCATCTCACTCCACAAAGAATGGCTGCTATTGCAAAATCAACCAGCAATAAATGCTGGCGAGGCTGTGGGGAGAAAGGAATCCTTCTCCACTGCTGGTGGGACTGTAGATTTGTGCAACCATTGTGGAGATCAGTGTGGAGATTCCTCAGAAAACTAGGACTAGAGGTCCCATTCAACCCTGCTATCCCCCTGCTAGGAATATACCCAAAGGAATTTAAAAAATCATATTGGAAAGACAGATGTAAACCCTTGTTCATAGAAGCTCAGTTTGTGATAGCCCAATCTTGGAAACAACCCAAATGCCCATCAACTGGAGACTGGATAAAGATGTGTTTAAAAAAAATTGGAGTATTACTCTGCCATAAAGAATGACAAGATTCATTTATGTGCAAATGGATACACCTGGAGGACACACCAATAAGTGAAATAATACAGATATGCAAATACTGGATCTTTTCTTTGATATGAGCAACTGTAGATGTAAATGAGTTCTAGAATATATGATAGGTTTTGTAAAGTAGGATATATCCAAAGGGAAGTTGATGTGGGAACATATTGAGGGAAAGGACTAAATATGATCCCAAAAGAAAATAAAAGAGCATGTACATAGAGGGTGGGGGGTGTGGGTGGGTAGGGATGTGGGTAAAAAGGAGATTTAACTTGTCATATACTGGTACAAATTTCCCAATGTTGTGTGTGATTGTGAGCTGTTTATAAAATGTACCAATAAATAATTCAATTAAAAACATTTGGAAACAACTAAAAATCAATATGACATATGTCTCTAAATCAGAACAATATAGTTTTTCACAGAGTAAAGTACTCATGTTAGAATGATAAACTCCACACAGATAGGAATGACTACGTTCCCAAATTCCATCAATCTTAATCTTTTTTGTTTGTTTGTTTTTGTTTTGAGACAGGGTCTCCCCCTGTAGTTCAGGCTGGCCCTCAGCTCACTATGTAGCCCAGGCAAGCCTGGAACTCAGCAATCCTTCTGCGTCTGCCTCCCAAGTGCTGGGCTTACAGGTGTGAGCCACCACGCCCAGCACAGTAGTGTGTGGTACTGATTGCTGGTGGGTGTGAGTCACCATTCCCGGCACTGTGGTATGTGCTACCAGGGATCAGACTCGGGACCTAGGCCTTGAGAGGCAGATGCCAGAACCACATAGCTAAATCCCTGCCGCCATCAATCTTAATCTTTATCATTCCTTGTTTGTGAAGATCTCTTGGAATCAGCTGTAACTGGAAATGTTTTATACTCCCAGGATATCTGTATGAGTTTCAGCAAGAGCAACAATAGCACACACAGCACAGAAAAAACTTGGTGAGGAAGTGAGTTTTGTACTTTTGATAAACAGAAAAAGCAGATGCATGTTTGTATTTGAAGTCATCTAACTTCCTCGCTTTGTCCACCATTCCCTAATCAGTATAACCACATACTGGTGAAATCTTACAAAATCCAGCAAGCTAAAAACCCAGAGAAAATTCAGAGATGAGAAATCCCAGAGACATAAAAGCTGTTGAGCATCCTGATCGCCACCAACGTGGTTCTCAGAAAAGACAGTTTATTGGATCTTCCTTGGCGAAGAATTATGTCTTCAGCAACAATACTTGATTCAAACATTTACTGCCTTGGAGTATAACAATAGCTATTTGTTTAGATGGCACGTTGCCTACTTAGAACTTTGTAAAGTTCTTGCCATAGGGATCAACACTGCTTAAAAGGACAAACATTATTAGAAATCTGGCTCCAAACAGTGTTGGAGTCAGATTACTTGGGTTTGAATCCTGGCCCTAGATGTATTAGCTGGTGAACTCAGATAATGTATTTGATTTTTAACCCTAGGTTCTCTTGCACTATTTACTTCGCCACTTTGAGAATATGCTTTAGAAAAAGACTGTGTATATTTTAGCTATTATCTTTATTATTACTATCAGACATTATGTAAAGAGCAGAGTTCACCTAAGCTAAATTAAACAAAGGAATTAAAGAAACTGGGTGATCAATAGACTGTGGGAGTATGAGGGAACAAGAATTAGATTTGGAAGTGAGCTAAGTGGAGAGATGCCCAAATCCTGTTCGGAGCCAGCTGAGGGACCTAGTGGAGCGAACACAAAAGCTACAGAAATTGTGGGATCCAGTGCGCAATGAAAATATAGGGCTACTTGTTCAAGAACAGGTAAATTTCCATTCAAAGTATTAAGAATAAAACTTTTTTATTCACTCAAACTAGTCATGAATTTTTAAAATTTACTAATTCACATTCTAAGAAAATTTAAACACATTAAAACTTTTCAATATGATTTTTTTTTTTTTGAGACAGGGTCTCACTTTTGTAGTTCAGGCTGGCTCTGAGCTCACTCTGTAGCCCAGGCAAGCCTGGAACTCAGCAATCCTCCTGCCTCTGCCTCCCGAGTGCTGGGATGACAGGCGCAAGCCACCACGCCCGGCACTGTAGTACGTGGTGCTGATTGCCGGTTGATTGTTGGTGGGCGTGAGTCTCTATGCCCAGCATTGTATGTGGTTACCAGGGATCGAACTCAGGACCTTGTGCTTGCGAGGCAGGCACCAGAACCACTGAGCTAATCCTCCAACCCCTTCAATATGAATTTTATCATTCATTTTTTATGGCAGTTTTAAATGTAAATATAAGACCATTTGTTTGCAGAATGACTGAATTGCCACAAATTGTATATAATAGCTTGATTGTGCATATGCTCCAACTCTCTCTACCTTTGGCAAACTTGTAAGAAAGAAAAAACTGGAAAGAAAACGATCTCTGGGTGGTCTTGTACTTCTGTAGTAACTGGTGTAAGTGGTTAGCTATTACAGGGAAGTTATAGGAAGAAAAGATTGGAGAGGATTTCTTGGTGCTTGTTGGGAGGACATGGTGTTTCTGCCGCATAGGAAACAAGTTCTGGTTTAAACAATGAACCCAATCCCCTCGGGGACTGCCAGCCTTCCCTTCTCACTGATTACTCAGTAGTTGCTATGTTACTCTGCCCACTAGGAGCCTCACTGAACACCCACACTCAGGTTAACTGTACAAATGTACTCATACCTTAGTCAAGGCTATATGCAAATCTAGGGAGAGGGGAAGACAGGCTGTGCGTCTTGTGCAAATTACATTTGCCAAGGTCTGGTTCGGATGTGCCTTGGAAAATTTTAGTTTTTACCCCGAGACATATATTTTACTGTCCATTTTAAGAAAGCAAATGGTAATGCTAGAAAATGTACAAACTCAGTTCAGAGAAGCACACAGGCTGCCTAAGACTAAGTAGAAGAAATGTGTACTTTAATTCATCATTGTCCTTTTAGGCATAATGGGCCTAAGCACACAAATCTTCTGATACAGCACACTGTATAATCATGATCCTTAGTTTAAAAATGCCTAAAAATATGGAAAAACTCACAGGAACTTAAGCTGTCTGTTGTCCTAAAAAGTCAAATTTGTTAGAACTATACATACTTCATCACTCAGTTCCTTAGGAATTCAGCCAGGACTTGTCATCAATATTCAGTGTTCTGTGTACTCTAACAAGTCAGACTAATACCAATAAAGTATCTTCTCTCAAGTAACAAAGGGCGGATATAGTATAGGTTCACCATGGTAGTGTGTTATATGTTCTTGAAGTTCATTTTCATTCTATTTTAACTACATACTATTCTTCAAAACAATTTGTTCTTTAAGAATAGGTTCATTTTGGTAGGTGACATTTTTTGTTCCACTATTACATTAATGTGTTACTCAAGTAACTTATGTGAAAAATTTCCTTCTTCTAAGACTGTTGGTGTATTAATTTACTTCTTTTTCAGAGCTGCATTTCCTGCCATTTTGTAGTTTTGAGAGATGCTTTCGCTTATTGCCTGGGGTGAAGTCAAACTCTCAGCCCTCCTGACTCAGACTCCTACAGGTATGTGTCACCACACAAGGCTTGATTTACCATTTTGATTTTATTGTAAAAGTAAGGCCTTATGCCTAAATTCTATAGTAAAAATTAAGACTAAAACAGTTTTAATATATAATGTTGCTAAAATAGATTCTGTATCTTTCCAAATATTAGTTCATATGATTTGGATAAAGTTATATGATGTGAATAAGTGAATACTGCCAGTCTACTTTGAGACTTTGTTACTGGTATATGTTTTAGAGCTGATACAGGTAACTTATTGCTCACAGAAAATTATTTCAAAAACATGACTCTAATATTATGCAGGTCCTATGAAAGTATTGGCCCAGTTTATAACAGAAAAGAGACCTAGGTAAAGAAACTGCACAGAATTTGACTTCTAATTTTTTTTTTTTTTGACACAGGGTCTCACTTTGTAGTTCAGGCTGGCCCTGAGCTCACTACGTAGCCCAGGCCAGCCTCGAACTCAGCAATCCTCCTGTCTCTGCCTCCCGAGTGCTGGGATGACAACCGTGAGCCACCACACCTGGCACTGACTTCTAATATTTGATTAGTGGCATCTTCAACTGACTTTTAAGAAATGTTTATAATTTCTTAAAATTATCAATGTAGTTAAATCGAGTATTTAAAGAAGGTGAGTTGGGCTGAAGGTTTAGCTCAAGTGGTACTGTGTCTACCTTGCAAACAAAGGGGTCTGAGTTCGATCTCACATACTGCAAAGAAAAAAAGATATTAAAGAAAGTGAGTTAGCTCAAGTATTTAAAGAAGCATTGATTCCTGGAAGGATGGTTGCTGGGATTTTTTTCTAAACTGAACTGTGAGGCTTCTGAGCCCAGCCTGCTCATGCTCCCTTCTTCCTCAGGGTCAAATGTTCAGGGAGATTCATGGTGGTCCACGTTGAAGACAACTTTACCCAAGACATTCTCACAGCTAGTTCTGGGACTAGATTTTCATTTTCCTGTGATGACATTTTAAGACCAGTGATGAATGAATACAAGTGATTTGTGCAGTTCAGATTGTGTTCTTAAGGTAGAAGAATAAAAATCAACCTATAGAAGTCACTGTTATTTAGGCTTTATGTATACAGGCCAAACCTGCATTCTAGATAATGGTACATTCAAGATCCAATGTCTTTGGAAATAGAAATATGGTGTTTCCACTGAAGTAAATTAATGTAAAATGGGAATATTCAGATTATATACATGTTGTTATGTGTCTACATATGTTTTAGCTTAATACTTGAAGATATATCTGATAATTAATTTGTTTTAACTCTGATTTGGAGCTTCAATTTCCTCAACTACAAAGCACTGTTTTAGTTCACCTCTAGACTGCAGGACCACCTGCATGACTGAACTAAATGAAAAATTCTTTAAAGTTTTTTTTCTTTTTTTAACTTACTTTAGAGTCAAATAATCCTAGGTTTGACTCCTGGTTTAACAGCTTGCAAGTTGTTGATAAAGGGTTAACTGCATGCATTCCTTGAAAAAATGTAGGTTCCAATGTGACCTATAGGATAGCTGTTAAGATTATAGATAATGTCACAGAGCATTAATGTACCATTGCCTGGTATAGTACAGAAACTCGATAGATGGTTGTTATTACTACTGAGATTATAGAGATACAACTGGTTTGATATAGCATGGCTCTGATATATAAGGTAAAAATTGAATGGATGAAGAGAAGAAGCCTGATTAGAAAATACAATCCACATTTTAAACATTTACTTTACTTTGTAAGTGAATTCATTGACATTACTTTTGAAATATGTTTAATACATAACATATAATAAAGAGTTTTATTCATAACAGGGATACCCATCACTATAATCAATAAAAGAAAACTGGACAATTAAAAACATTCCACAGTTATATAGTAACAGAAGTTTGCTAAGAAATCTATAAAAAGACTTGAATAAATTTAAGGACTCTTTGTGTTCCTAAATGATAAACATATTAAAAGTTTTTCTGACTTAATTAGTTTGGCACTATTCCAATCAAATGAGTCACATTATAGGTCCTCAAAAAATTTTAGAAAAGAAGTTGAAATAGAATAGAATAGAAAGCATTTATTATGGATTTCCCTCTGGGAAAGAACGGTAGCAGGAGAGAGCAAGAGTAGAAAGGGAACTGAGACACAGAACCTGCAGCACTCAGTTGACCCAGGGAGGCGCTCCCCGTGGACACCGCCCAGTGGCACCATGTCAGGCCCACGAATGGCTGACAAAGGGTGACTGTTTCATTCCTATGTCTCCCAGTTGCCCCATGACAGTGGCCTCAGGAATAGCAGGACCCAAAACAGTGAACAGCTGGAAGCTGTCTGTGTGCTTCCCACAGCTGAGCACACGTCCATGTTTACCATGTTTTGTAGACAATTTGACAAAGTGATTTTGAAGTTCAACTCAAGGATAGACAAACAAAATAGCCAACTATTTTTTTGGAAGAGAATACTGAGAGAGGTATTTTCTGTGCCAGGTATTAAAATACATTTTCAAAGACTCAGCAATTCCTGGTGTTGCTCAGGGATAGATTAAAGGCTCAATGACACCTATGTGAAGACTAGAGACAGCTCCTTGTATACATAAATATTTAGAGCACAGTTGTGGGGCAACAAGTTTGTTCTTTATTTTTGTGATACTGGGAAGATTAAAGCACTGACATCATTCACAAACCCCAGGGAACTGTCTGATTCCCATAACCTGTCTTCATGGGCTGTGGCCTTGTTGGTAACTAAGATCATTGGACTTTTTTTTAATTAAAGAAAAACCTAGATAAGTTTGTGTTCAAAACAGAGCCATATATGGAAGCAATTATAATTGTTAATGTTATGCTGTCCAGGAATGGGAATATATGCTCCAGATATTTAAGACTCAGGACAAAACAAAAGCTTGGTTCTTATTGCCACCACAGCAAGCTCCTAGGTGGGGGTGTCACTAGTAGCTATGGTCTTTATTAGGAAATAAACAAAGGGTTTTCTCCTGCTCTTTGAGTCCTGTCTTTACATATATCTGGCTAATTAATTCATGATTATAATATAGTGAAGCATAGAAGTAACAATATTAATAAGATTGGTATCTTGTTAATTTATAACTCCTATGAAACTCTGAAATACTAAGGAACAAAACCAGTGGGAAAAGACTATGTTCTGGTAGACTCTATTTTAAAATTTATATAATTATTTGAGAATAATTTTAAAAGGTAAAAACCTTTTGCACTATATCAAATAAATTTTATATAATAAGGATAATCAGTTACAGAAAGCTAAAATGTACATACATATTTATCTGACCCCAGGGGCAGATATGTAGTATGCAAAACATAAAATGAATGTATATAGGTGATACACACACAACACAAACATTATATGTAAAAATATGCATGACTTTGTCACAAAGCATACATAACTCACAGCTCAAGACAAAGGTTCACACGTGAATGGTCTATTTAGGGTTGAGATTCCAGAGAGCAGGAGCAAGCCACAGAAGGTGGGAAACAGGTTAGTAGAAACATTTGATAAAAGGCTGCATTATCCAGCTGCCCATTCTCTGTGTGTTGGGAATTGTATCCCTAGGGATATTTTAAGAAGAATGTCTACTTGAAAAACTGTGGAAGAGATACCGTTGCTTCCTACCTAATCAATGGTGACAATAATCCAAAAATGTTAAATCTTCCAGATTTTCAGGTTGCACCATAATACAAAAGTAGATTTCCTGGAGTAACCTATTGATGATCCAGGGAAACCCTGGTCAGGGAGCACAGGGTATGGGACAAGGGCCTGAGCAAAGGCTCATAGGTGGCATCTTAGTGAGGCTGGGTGGAGCTGTCTGGGAGTTGGATGGTACAAGGGTGGCTGGAAATCAGCATGTAATTTATCCCTTAATATTTCAGGGCTGTAATCTTACAAATAAGTTATTTCCTTAGAAAACTTGCAATGTGTAGGGGAACAGAGCTTTGGCCTTTCACAAATTGTCTGCAAATCCTAAAAAAGTTTTAATATCTTATTTAACTTACTAACTTATAGCCTAAAAACACTGGTGAATAACTGCTATTTTTATTTCCATATGAAGTGTGCTTAACTGCCTAGGATTTTGGTGATGTTATTAAATAACCATTTGCAAAGTGATGGGACTGAGTTCTCTGCCATAGCACTTTGTAATAATAATGGTTACTTTGTTGCACTTGAAGCTAAATGAGCTGTGCAGGGAATATTGATTTATCAATCTAGTCAAGAAATACAGGAGACCAAGTGTTTCCCAGATAGGTTGTCGTCATGTAGGAACCAACACTGAACAAAATGGAAGACTCTCATCTCCAGGACCTTACTTGTTGGTAGGATGGTGGAGGGAAGTAAGACAAAGTTGACCAAGTGCAACTGAAAATGACTGGTGGGAATATCTCTGCTGTGGTGACATTTAGGCAACAGGTATCTGAGAGGAAAGCGTTTCTGGAACAGGAACAGGAACAGGGATGCGTCTCATGCAAAGGCCCTGGGACAGTGGGAGATAAAGCGTGAGAAGAGGGAAAGTAGGAGGGTGGACAAGCACACAGCAAGGGGCCAGTGTACTCAGTTTCAAGAGCACTGCTGAGTGATGAAAAGTAACTGTGGGTTATAAATGAAGGAATGATGCTCATAGGAGGAAGAAGGTAAGAAATCAGTTCTGCAATTGTCCAGGTAAGAAAACAATGGTGTTTTAGAGCAAGATCATAATGGAAAGGGTAGGAAGTGACTGGACCCTAGATATAATTTGAGGGAAGAATAAAGAGTATTGCTGGCAAATGTGAAACACATATAACACAAAACCAAGAAGTTTTGGACCGATAAATTAGATATGGTATTCGCTTCATAAGAATGGGAACTATGAACATTTCAGGAATGTCCATGCCTTACTTTGCAAATAGTCCAGGTTAGAATAAGTAAGTGGTCCAACAGGGGTAGGGATTAAGGTGAATAAGACAGTCACCTTCCCTTTTTTGAAGAGATTAGATACTATTGAAATAACGTCTCTCTGCCTCTCATCTCCAGCTGGAGACCTGTGATTTCGGCAACGTGTTGCTGCCAGTCATTGCCATAACTTCCTTGTCTTATATCCTCCTCTGTGGCTCCTCAGTCCCACTTTCTCTCCTTCCCTTTTTTCTCACTTTCTCTCTTCTCTCTCTCTGATTTATCCTCTTTCCACTCAGCCCCTTACTTTCTCCCCAGTTCTGTTTTCCGGCCCAGATACATTTCAGCTTTCTATAATTTGATAGGTATAATCAGGCTATGCTAAATATTTGGAAGGAATTTTTCTTCTACAATCCTTCATTTTTATCTAACAAAGATCTCATGTTCATCATGTCACTTCTTTGCTCAAAATTCTTCTAGGGGTCCCACTGACTTTTGAATCACATTTCAACTTCTTCAGAGCGCCAACACCAGTCATTCAAACTCCTGGCGTGATTATCTTTCCATCTCTCTTCCAGCTACTCCATGGGAGGCATTTTGAGACAAGCAGGACATTTCTAGTTTCTAGAATTTGTTTCCTCAGGTCTGGGTGCCTGTACTCTCTCTTTGGTGTCAACCACTCAGCTCACTTGCTTGTATCATGTGACTATTCTTATTTAATGCTCTATTCAACACTTACGTTCACTAGGAATCTTTTTGGCCAGAGGTGTTCTCCCTTTTCTCGCTCTTACTTAAAGCCCTATATTTTAATAATTGGTTTAATTGACTGGCTCCAGTTATGCTATAAATTTAAGGGAAATAGCTTATTTCTCTAACGTTAGGGCAAGTTGCAGTGTCTAGGACATAACAAGTGCTCTGTGCATGTTACTTAAATGATGAATAAGTGGAGGGAAACAGAAAAAGCATATTATAAATCCCACAGGGGAAAAACATATTCCTTTGTCACTGACAAAAAAAGCTCAGTTTTTAAATTGGGAAGGTTAGACGATGCAGATGAGTATTTAAAATGTGAATTCTTGAAAGGCTGTAGGCCTTGTTTTGAATCATAGGATGATTCCACTGGATCAAAGAGAGATTTGGCAAGCAGTTGTTAAGGAACCCTGAAACTGTGCCAACATTTCTGAGCTGATCTTCTCAAGAGTGAATAAATTTTAAGGAACTGTAATTACCATGTGCATTAGCCACCTTTATAATTGGAAAAGCAGAATAGCACAGGAGCAGTGCTATAAATGACAACATTTATGTGCTTAAGGGGTGTCTTTAAAGGCTCAATCTTATGAAGATTTGATCTGCAAGGATACAAGCCTTTCAAGTGCTTCAGCCTTGGACTTGTAAAGTATTTGGAGCCAGAGTCACCCTAGGGTGTGGCTGTGCACAGTTGTAGTTTGTTTTGCTCAGCTTCTGAAGCCAGCCAGATTCCTGAGACTACCAAGTATGGCAACGAAACTAGCAGAACATTTAGATGGCCACTGAACGGCTCGCAATGTCCTGGCAGGAGTGGACTTTCTCCAGTGCATTTCAAGATCTTCTTTGGCTGTTTGTCAGGAAGCCTGGCCTCCCCAAACACTGGCAGCGGACAGCCCCCAACTGCATTATAAACATGCTGGAGAATGAAGCTTGAAGACACTATAAACAGTTAGTTGACACAAAAATTCTCAAGCATAAAACATTTTAAGGATCCTCTGTCTTTTCTTGTTGCAAGCAATTTTAATCAATGTCCCTTAATCAGAGAACGATGCTTAAACTGTTTCCATGAGATTTTTAACTGATTTTATTTGCCAACTGTAAACACAGCTAAAATCCTTCAAGAGAGTTTACAAAAGTATCAACTGAAGGTAAAAGCAATGGCATACAAAATAATGGTCACAAGGTAAGTGTTGTTTTTCTCAAAAAAATATTTTTCTCTTAAACTTGCAAATCCTATCTTTGCATATATGTTTCAGACTATGCTCAATGTTGACATAAAATCAAAGTTACATATTAAGTTCTTAAAGACTTGAGACTCTAGTTAAGGTATATTTTACTTTTGTTGGAATTATTATTATTTTAAACCAAAGATGACCTCACTGAGCTAAATCCCTAGATTTTTTTATGTTTTATTTTGAGACAGTGTGTCATTAAGTGGCTAAATTTTCAAGGCTGGGCTCAAACTTTTGATTTTCTTGCTCCAGCTTCCCAGAGTGCTGTGATTACAGTGAATGTACCACCATATCTGGCTGGAATAATTTTTTACATGAAAGAATGTATATCACAAAGTTCCATGCATAACAATGTCAATGTAAAAGAACCCTGTTCACAATGAATAGTTTCTCTTTAATCATTATAAAAAGGTTGCTAAATTAAAGATTATAAGTATTTCAAGATATACAGAATATCTTGTTATCTTGAAAAGTGCAAATGTGTATGAAGATGGTGCGAATTCTACCTAATGAACTATTTATTTTTTATGACATATATGTTTTTAAATAGTTTCTACAACCTCAGTTTTAAAAAAAGAATAGGACTGGAAGTCCAGACATGGCTCATCAGTCAGTGTTTTCCATCTGGGTACTGCTAAGTTCTGTGAGCTCAGGCCACACAATATCTTTATGTCTAGAAGCTCTCAAAGTGTGTATCCTTCTGGGTCTTTGGAATCTTTAATGAATATGGTTTCTATCCTTTTCTGAAGCCAGGCCTCCTGTCTGGGGCCCTGTCGAAGTACTTGGCTTCTGGTTTTTTTTTTTTTTTTTTTTTTTTGAGACAGGGTCTCACTTTGTAGTTCAGGCTGGCCTTGAGCTCACTATGTAGCCCAGGCAAGCATCCAACTCAGCAGTCCTCCTGCCTCTGCCTCCCGAGTGCTGGGATTACAGGCATGAGCCACCATGCCTAGCATTGTGGTATGTGGTACTGATTGCTGGTGGGTGTGAGTCACCTTGGCGGGTATTGTTGTATGTGGTTACCAGGGATTGAACAGGGACCTTGCATTTGCCAAGCAGTTGCTGGAACCACTGAGCTAAATCTCTGGCCCAGGTGGAGAATTCTTAATCTGAATGCTTGGGACCAGAAGTGTTTCAGATTTTAGAATTCCTGTCTTTTCTTTTTTTGAGACATAGTCTTTCTTTGTCATTTAGGCTAGCCCTGAGCTCACTCTGAAGCCCAGGCAACCTGTGAACTCAGCAATCCTCCTGCCTCTGGCTCTTGAGAGCTGGGATTACAGGAGTGAATCACCATGCCTGGCACTGTGGTATGTAGTACTGATTGCTGGTGAGCATGAGTCATGAAACCCGGTATTGTTGTATGTGGTTAACAGGGATTGAACCAGGGACCTTGCACTTGCTAGGCAGGCACCAGAACCACTGAACTAAATCTCTGGCCTGGCTTCTGGTCTTTTTAAAACTGCATGATCTCAACCTTTTTGTTTCACTCCTAGTCCTCCTCTTCCTCAGCTATCTGGATGAAGGGAGTAGAAAAAACAGTGGGACAAAAACATAACACTGTAGTTGAAAACAAATGCCCTGCCACATAGATAAAGGGGAAAAGCTGAAAATGCTCCAAATACCCAGCAGTAGAGAACTAGATAAATAGATTATGGTATATCTATAAAATGTAGCTCTTTCCCCCCCCCCGAGGATAGAACTCATGATCTTGTGCGTTTGAGGCAGGCACCAGCATTGCTGAGCTAAATCCCTGGCCCCATATATCTGTAAAATGAATAGGTGTTGAAGAAAAAAAGATAAATCTGTGCATGGGAGAATGAGTAAGATGTAGATTAAATGCAAAATATAACTTCAGAAATCATATGTATAGAATGACCCAATCAGAATGAAAAATTTAAATATATAAAATTGAAATATACACATATATACCAATACATGCATTTGAATACAGAAAGTATTAGAAAAGTCACGGATTTAGCTCAAGTGGCACCTTGCCTACCTTGGAAGCACAAGGGCCTGAGTTTGATTCCCATACTCAAAAACAGATAAACCCTCCAAAAGCCAGAAAGTGTTAGAGAACACCATGGTACACTCTTCACTGTTATTACCTCTGAAGAATGAATGGGGGAAGGATGGGAAAAGGAAAATTTATACTTCTGCTTAATGAAACATTCATATTTTACAACATAGATGTTTTAAGTTTTTATAGCCCCCGATTTAAAAAAGATAAAAAACCTAGTGAATCTTTTCCATAATCCAATTTTTTATTTGTTGAATAGATTTTTTGATGTTTAAGTATTATTAATTAATTATGCTAATTTTCTGTTACTGCCTTGGGAATCGTTAGAATACTTGTTCAGAAATGAATATTTAAAGAAACTGCCCTCTTAACCTTCATAAAGAAAACATGCTAAATAACTGCATCATTTCCTCTCATATTTTAGTACAACAATTTATCACATTTTAATGATCTTAAGTGTGCTGGCTATATTTTAGGGCTGGCAATATAGTTATCGTATTTTATTAAGAGTAAAATCAATCTTATCAGAAATCCACATCCCAGAAGTTTAAAGCTTACTCTTGCCCCAGTTGTCCTGTTTCTCTTCCACTGTTTGATTGATTAAATCTACATATTCAAGGAAGACTTCAAGGAAAGTTTTGAGTTATTAAAAGCCCACACCTGGGAAAGAGTTCTGGCGGGAGGAACAATTATGTGCAAAGGAAGGAATCATTAAATGGACAGGCCCGAAGGAGGAACTACTACTGCCACTTATAGCATGAACGTTGAGGTGGCTGGCAGCGTGGGCAGCTGGCAAATGATGGTGCTTGTTTTTTCTCGCAAGTGAAGGGAGCAGCTGATTTTTGAGTGAGATGCTCAGACATGTGGAGAGCATTTCGGGTGGTGAGATTGGAAGGCAATAGATGAGTTAAAAGTAGTGACAGCAGTTCAGGCAAATGACTATGAAAACTTAAATGAAGCCAGTAGCTATATTGCCAGTAAAAAACATCTGCAAGACAGTTGTTATTTATGCTTTCATATAAAGCACAAGCTATATATTTTATGTCTGCACAAAAATATCTATAAAATAGTTTACTTGGAGTTTCCTAAAGCGCTGAAGTTAATTTAAAAATTTAGGGCAAGTTTAGGTGATATTTAGAAGTAGGTATATAAGTGAAAGTTTGAAACCAGTGTGTTTGTCAGTACTTTTCGAACCAAGGTCAATCATACTAATATGCAGGAGAGCACCTTAAAGTACTGTCACTCTGGGAAAGACTTCTCGAGCTCCGGGTTGAGGTGTGTCTTAGACACCTTCTCTTGCGTTTCTGTGAGCATCCTACCCCCATCCAAACTCTATCCCTGGTTCTCCTGATGCCCCACTCTCTTAGTGACCTATATTTAGAAATTTATTTTCCCCTTGGTCTTTCTAACTACCTGGCAACCTAGCTTCACAGTATGTCTCACCTCAATCCTCACATCTCCTCCCTCCTTCAAATTTAGGATCTTATTTTTTTCACCTGGTTCTTACAGTGGTGTTTCCACTTCCTGTGTCCTAGTATAGTCACACACACACACACACACACACACACACACACACACACAACAACTGGATTCAGTGTCCCAAAACGTAGTGTTGACTTTATCCCTATTTTGAATCTATCAAGGATAGTAGAAATTTAAATTTTATCAATTGACTGCTTTAGAATGCTTTTTGGTATTATCTACTAAAGTAGAACATACATATATCGTTTATCTCATCCATTTTATGACTAGATATGTAGCCAACAAAAATATATGCCTGTACAGTATGCCTCAGAAAGAAAGATATGAGTGTATATAGCACTAGCATTATTCATAGTACTGGAGACAACCCAATTTAGTAGATTGGATAAATAAGTTTTAGGGTCTTCATATACAGCCATAGTATCCAAAAATAAAGACAGGTAGCTTTTTGAATCAGATTTTAAAACAGGCAAAACTAAGAGCCAATGTTAGAAATCAAGAGACTTTCTAACCAGTGTTAGAGAGCAGAGAAAAGGAAAGAGATAAGGATAAAGGGAAGACTTCTGGAAAATTTCTATCATTTGACAGGGCTGAACCTTACATGATGTTTTCATTTTGTGAAAATAAACATCAACACATTCACACATACATCTTTCAATGGTTTTCTTCTTTCTCCCAGATAACATTCAAACTTTTAAACCTTTAAAGTAGAATCAGTGAACGATCTGCTCCAGTCTACATTTCCAATCCATGTAATCAAACTTGTTATCTACCCATCAATCCCCCTTGCCACAAGTTTCACCTGTACAGAACATGGATGAAAATAATATTATTAAGTGGCAGAATTACAATGAGAAATTCTGCAATAACTTTACTTCCCAAGAAAGACGGTGGAATTGTTGGACTTAAATCCTCTACTAAATTTTTTTAACCCTCCAGTTTTCAGGCAAACCAGAGAACTGCAAACTCTGCAGTCTCCAAGCTCAAGTCTGTACTGGTGATGTAAAATCATAACAGGCTTTTCCATGAAGCCTGCTGGTACTCGAATATAATGCTCCTCAGGAAAGAATGAAGCAACACTTCATGTTGCCAGGGCCAGGAACCTGATTTGGCTGTGGCATGCCCCTAAGGCAGTGGACCAAAATCAAAACCACAGTGATCAAAGTATTTGGCCCAAATTTGGGTCAATGTTAACTTCTCAGCAAATCAGACATGGCTGTCAAAATTTCTAGTGGGGGTGATACCATGGCAGGTAGTAATTCTTGTGGTTCTCAGTGCCCATTTCTGTAGAATGGTGCATTAGTAAGTAATTTAGGAACACAGAGTCAAGTCCCAAGGGAGAAATAAATACAGCAAAAGGAAACTGGGTGAGTGTTCTAGCCCAGTGGGCTGAGCTACAGGGCAGGGCTTCCATCTCACTGTGAGAACTGGAAGGGTCTGGTGCAGATGCCCAGTTAAATAGGTTGGGCCACTCTCATGGACTGTGAGAAGGTCACAATCATGAAGGCTCGTGTTACACTAAAACAGTGCATCTGTAACTTTAGCATGCAAAAGGATCATTTGGGCAACTTATTAAAACACTAGTTCCTGGGATCCACCCTAAGGTGCTGTGACTCTGATCTGAGGTTTCACTCAGTGTTTGCATTTCTCCCCCACCCCGTCCTTCCTCCCTTTTCTCTCATTTAAAGACAAGATCTCAATAAATCACTAAGGTTCTTAGGCTGGGTTCAAACTTGTGTTCCTCCTACTTGAGCATCCCCGAGTGGTGGGATTACAAGTGTGCATTACCATTCCTGGCTCAGTTTGCATTTCTACTATGTTCCCAGAGGAAACATTGTTTTACAACAACTATTGAGAAAACAAGACAACAACAAGAACAACAAAAGCAACACTAAATTCAGTTCCCTTTTATCACTGGGGGCAGGATACAGAACACATTGGCAGCCTTGGTCAGATGAAGTTTAGGGAATACATAGGCCAAAGTAAAAGATAAGGACTTCAATTCCTATTGCACAAGATAGCAAGTGGCAATGTAAAGAACAACGTACCTCTGCCTCTGGTTTGAAAAGTCAGATGAAAGCCCTGTTCCTGCTCTCCTAACCTGCCTCCTAGAGCTCACAGGTGAGATTTTGGGGGGCTGGGGCATGTTATTAGCATCTAGTAATAGGTATAATCCAGGGCTGCCCCTGAAGACCCTAAAACACACAGGACGCCCGATCCACAGCAGTTCTGGACCCCAGAGGGCGGCACTGCCGAGCTAGCTGCCTATATAGCAATCCACTTGGGATTCCACTTCTCTCAGGTGCTGCGTCAGATCACAGAGATCAGGGAAAGCGGTTATCCATGTTAACACTGTGCATGTTGAGACAGCTTATATGATAAAAGAAACATGTATTCTACCAAATCAAACCAAGAAGCATCTAGAAAGGATAGAAAGAAAAGACCCAACAAGGGTAATGAGAGAGGAAGAAAGAAAACTGTACAAGGAGATTAGGGTAAGGAAGTTTCCTTTAGTTAAATTCTAAACAGGTGCTTTTGGAGAAAGGAGGATGGGGTGGGCTCCACATTTAACAGCACTTTGTCACCCGGGATCACACTGTCCTGGACATCCTGGGCTCAGGGCATGCTGATAAAGAGTGCAGGAAAGTGCTTAGTCCATCTTTTGGTGAGATTTTTATAGATTAAAAACACTACAGTAGTCTACTGGTTATTTTGTTATATGTTATTCACTTTTGCAGTTAACAAATTCTATTGCATTAACTGAAACTCTCTTAAAATAGTTAAACCATGAAGTACCAGATATAATCCACCCTTCATCTAATTCTCTCTCTCTCTCTCTCTATTATCTATCTATCATCTATCATCTTTAGGTTTTGGCATAACTGGGGTTGAACTAAGGACCTTGCATATGCCAGGCAGGTGGTGGCACCATTGAGCTACAACCTTGGCCCAATAAATATTTTTTGTTCGTATTTATTCTAATTCTTCTCTCATCAAACAATAAATGTATGAAAAAAATGTTCAACATCACTTGTCATTAGAGAGATGCAAATCAGAACAATGCTGAGAGTGAGATTCTCATTCCAGAAAGAATGGCTGTTATGGGCTGGAGATTTAGCTCAGTGGTTCCGGAGCCTGCCTTGCAAATGCAAAGTCCTGAGTTTGATCCCCAGTAACCACATACAATGCTAGGCATGGTGACTCACACCTACCAGCAATCAATACCACATACCATAGTGCAGGGCGTGGTGCCTCATGCCTGTAATCCCAGCACTTGGGAGGCAGAGACAGGAGGCTTGCTGAGTTTGAAGCTTGCCTGGGCTACACAGTGAGCTCAGGGCCAGCCTGAACTACAAAGTGAGATCCTGCCTCAAAAAAAAGAATGGCTGTTATCTCCAGGTAATCAACCAATAACAAACGCCAGTGTGGGTGTGAAGAAAAACTCCCACTGGGCATATAGACTGGGGTGACCACTGTGGAAATCATTGTGGAGACCCTAAAAAAACTAAAACTAAATGCTCCATTTGACCTAGCTATTCCCCTTTTTGGTATCTTCCTGAAAGAATTAAAAGCATCATACTACAGTGATATATGCACACCCATGTTCACAGCAACACAGTTTATAATAGCTAAATCTTGGAAACAGCCCAAATGGCCATCGATTGATGAGTAGATAGAAGATGTGGATTTTTAAAGATAATGGAATATTACTATGCCATAAAGATGAACTCGAGACATTTCTACCTAAATGGATGCACCTCAAGACTATACTCTTAAGTGAGACATGTCAAACACACATTAAAATATGCTTTGTTACTCTGGTGTGAGAAACCAAAGGTAGAGATGAGGAAAAAAATATAATAGATTTTGAGAAATGAGAAGAAATGTTCAAATGAGAAGAGAAACAAAGAAGGGAAGAGGAGGAAAAGAAAAAAGGGCCAAGAAAAAAAGACAAGGGAAAAATGGAAGCAAAACTTGTAAAAAAGGAGGGGAAGAGGGATCAAGGAGGGAGGTGAAGGGGAAACAAAGGAGAAGCAAGTAATATTGTATACAGGTATAAATTCTCTATGATGTATGTCATCATTATGTATGTCTAAAATGCATCACTAAATGTTTTATTTAAAAAAGAAACAGTGAAGCTCATGTATTTTAGTTAAATCAACATTTACTTTTTACTTTGTCAGGCTGAACAGTCTCCTTTCTCTGAGGCTTTTTGTTTTATACCTTAAAAAGTAATTATTTTTTATTTGAGATGTTTCTAGTGTTTCCAAACTCGTTTATAATTGCGAGACTATAATGAGAAGTAGTACTTTTAATGTACATTCAATGGAATTTTTCCATATTTTTTGCTAGACATTATGCTAGCCACTTCCATATTTTTTGTTGCTCCACAAGGCAGGTATATTTGGTCATGATTTACAGAAAAAGGAAATGATGTTCTAGGAAATATATCCAAGTTCATACAAATATTAATTATTTGAAATGATTCAAGTTCAAGAGCATACTCTCTTTTATGGAATGAAGTGCTGCTCAATTTTAGAACTGGACAAAAAAATTAAGATCTAAAAATAAGAAGCAGTTTCTTTGATTTTAGTTCCAAGAGTCATATGATAGGCAATACTGTTTAGAATACAAAAATTTATTTAACCTTTGCATACCAGACCAGTAATAGTAGTTCTGATCCCATTATTTGATGACGGTAATGGTATTATATTGAGGACTCATATGTAACAGAAAAAAGAGGTCTCAAATCATAGCCAAAGAAGAAAAGTACAGTCACCATATTTAATAGTTTGACGTAGGATGCTCTCAAAGCCCTGGCATGACTCACAAAATGGCTTAATGGCAATATCTTCACTTTTACATAAAAAATATTGCATTGAATATCTATGATTATATAACAAATTATCTGCCAAAATTATCTCTTTTCTCCCACTTAATGTCCTTCATAGGGCAGCATTCTGGATACAGGTCAGGGCTGCTGTTTCCCCTAAAGGAGTAGCCACGAGGCTTTGGTTCCAAGCTTATCATGTGTCTGTTGGTGGAATTCTGGGCTGTGCTGCTGAGGGCCCTAGTTCCTTACTGGCTATGGATACCAGGTCCTTGCCACACGGGATTCTTCACAGGGGAGCTCACAGCAAGGTGGCTGCCTTCCATCAAAGCAAGCAAGGGGACCAAAACAAAAGCCACGGTCTTTCTTAGAAGTTACACCTGTTGGTACACTATAGCCATTGGAAGTTCATCATTATGTTCATCCTTCACTCAAGAAAAAGGGTTGCTACTATTTATCAATTTTTATGTTAAATTTTCCCTATATTTCTTACATATTTAATTTACCCAGTTATTCTATGCTATTTCTAAAGTAAAAATGGTTCTGCTATATAACAAGGCTTTTAATTAGTCCTCGTGCCATCTAACTTTGACTTGAAGAAAAAAAATAGATGTTAGCTAAGAAAGACGAGAGTTAGGAGGGAAAATCCTAAAACAAGGTGGAAATACATATATGATGAAAAAGAATCAGCTATAATATTTTTTTATTTTTTGAGACAGGGTCTTGCTGTGTAGTTCAGGCTGGCCCTGAGCTCACTATGTAGCCCAGGCAAGCCTGGAACTCACAGTAATCCTCCTGCCTTTGCCTCCCAAGTGCTGAGATTACAAACTGAGCGACCACACCCAGCACTGTGGTATGTGGTGCTGATTGCTGGTGGGCGTGAGTCACCAAGCCTGACACTGTGGTATGTGGTACCAGGGGTTGAACTTGGGACTTTGTGCTTGTGAGGCAGATGCCAGAACCACTGAGCTAAATCCCTGAATCTGTTTTTTTTTTTTTTTTTTTTTTTGAGACAGGGTCTCGCTTTGTAGTTCAGGCTGGCCCTAAGCTCACTATGTAGCCCAGACAAACCTGGAACTCAGCAATCCGCCTGTCTCTGCCTCCCGAGTGCTGGGATTACAGGTGTGAGCCACCACGCCCGGCTGGTTATTTCTTTTTTATACTGTAGTTTCCTAAATTTGATCCCACAGGATATACTGGGCCTAGGAACACTGAAAATTTCCTAGCCACACCTGTCAACTGATTTTGCTTCTATCTGAGGGGACCTCCTGTGGTTCAGCCTATAATAGGTGCAGAGCAGATTTAGCAAGTACCCGTGAACGAGGGCAGTTTGGTCCCAATCCGCTAATTAAATAAAAATCAAGGTCTTCCTGACATAAACCATAAAGTGCAGAAGAAGAGGATTTAGATTATTTCAACTCTCTTTCTGTAGGGACTGAGTTTACAGGTCATTGGTTAATATTAACATACTTTGTGTAATGAGTTTCAAGTCCCTTGACAAGCAGGACAAGAAATTCAAAGTATTTCAGAAGGATGTTTGATATATAATCTCCATTTACAGAAAATAAACTGATATATTATTTTCCAGGAAGAATGGGAGAGACCATAACAGCATGCAACTTTAGGATAAAGTTCTGATTATTATTAGAACGTATGTGTGCAGTAAATTATTATGTAGAATTTAGAACATACACAAGAATCAACAGGGTAGAATACACCATCAATTTAAAATCACACCTTGAATGATGCCCTTTCCACATGATGTTTTTCCACATTTTTTTTTTTTTTTTGAGACAGGGTCTCGCTTTGTAGTTCAGGCTGGCCCTGAGCTCACTATGCAGCCCAGACAAGCCTTGAACTCAGCAATCCTCCTGCCTCTGCCTCCTGAGTGCTGGGATTACAGGCGTGAGGCACCACCCCTGGCACTGTGGTATGTGGTATTGATTGCTGGTGTGTGTGAGTCTCCACGCCCAGCATTGTATGGGGTTACCAGGGATCGAACTCAGGACCTTGTGCTTGTGAGGCAGGTGCTGGAACCACTGAGCCAAATCTCTAGCACCTTCCACATATTTTTTGAAGCTCACTATAGACATCATATAATTTCATCTAAGATATTATACAGTATATGCCAGAAGTAGTCATTGTTATGAAGTAAAATAACAATACTAAAAAAGAACTTTTCCTTACTATTGTTAAATATTAGTTTTGCATTCTTATTTTTATTTATTTTTTGTGAGATAGATTGATAGATAACTGGTTCTCAATATGGTTGATTTTCCCCACTAGGGGGCATTTGGCAATGTCTGGAATTATTTTTGTTATAAGCAGTTGGGAGGAGTGTGCTACTGGCATCTAGTGAGTAAAGGGCAGGGATGTGTCTAAACATATAGGACTGACTTCTATGACAAATAACTGCTTTTTCCAAAATATCCATGGTGTGATTGTGGATACACCCACATGGATAGACAAAAGTACAAAGAAAAAGGTGGAGGGAGGAGGAGAGGGAGGGAAGGAAGGAAAAAAGTAAAGGAGGAAGAAATGAAAGAACAAAGGAAGGGACAGTGAGTAGCAGTTATAATGAGAAAGTTTATACAGAAAAGAGATGCAAATATTCATGCTCTCTGGCAAGTTTAGTTGCCACTCTAATGTCAAAAAAAGGATTTATATTTGAGAAGTTGGTTTACAATATGTGATTTTTCCAATCAAATTATTTCATTAACCAGATTAAACTTCATAATTTTCTTAAGGGAAGAAAATCAGTGACCTGATATTAATTAATAAAACATCTATTTCAAGTGTGGACAAAGTAGCACATCTTACTTGGCACAGGTCCTGCCGAAGCAAGCACAGCATTTTTAACTGGGCAGCAGAGTCAAAGGAAATAACAAAATGTTTAATAAACAGAGGTCATGTTCTGCAACAAATGAAAACTCTGGAAAAAAATTTAATTTGCTAAAGAATAATATGCCTAAGATAGCTTTCATTTGTGTAAAGTGATGCTGTGAATGTTAATGGTTATGGCATATTTTAAAGATGAGAATTGGTATTAGTGACTTTAATTTTCTACCCAAAAACAACTGGCAGTAATTTACCCAGCAGTGTAGCATTTCAAACAGATCAAAGCAGCATTATTTAAGTGTATCCAGAGGGCAGATTTTTAGCTCTGTGTCTTATACCTTAAGAAATTATACTGGCTTGCGTCTCGAGAAATAAGACCTGCTTAACTAACTACGGACTTCACACAAGTCCTGCACTATATAAACTCACATGAATTCCACTTGTCATCTAGAAAGAACCCTCTCTCTGTCCAAATACTCTAAAATCTGGAGGAGAATAGAACTAACGTGAGAGAGCCAGTCTCTCTAAGTAAACAGCAACATAGTTTCCTTTAAACTAAATGAATGTGAACGAGATTCAGGAAAGGAAACGGCAGTGTGTAGCTGCTGTAGAAAGTGCCCGCCCGCTTCTGCTCACTGACAAGTGAAGTCCAACTCTGAAATTTCAGGCAATTGTATACCAAGCTCCTCCTTCTCTGCAGCCTTCTTTTCCATTGGTAAAATTCTTTTGCAGGGTCATGTAGGGATCCCACCCCTTCTCTGTGTTTTCACTCTGGAGCTCTCCACAACTTTACACCTGAATGAATGCCAAACCTCTGTGGATATATAAAGGGGACCTTGAGGAGGAATTTCACAGTTACAGTGCAGAAGCAGAGGGAAAGGAATTAACCAGCTCTTCAGCCAGGCAGAGCCTCCACTCACCATGCTTCCTCCTGCCATTCATTTCTATCTCATCTCTCTTGCATGCATCCTGATGAAAAGCTGTTCGGCTTTTAAAAATGATGCCACAGAAATCCTTTATTCCCATGTGGTGAAACCTGTCCCAGCGCACCCCAGCACCAACAGCACGCTGAACCAAGCCAGAAATGGAGGCAGGCATTTCAGTAACACTGGACTGGATCGGAACAGTAAGTGTGTTTCACTTGTGCAGATTTTTTTTTCTTCTTGTTTAGCATCAGCTTACACTCTTGTCACATTGTTTCTCTACTAACTAACCCGGATCATATATATCTTTGCAACGCAATGTGGGACTAATTGCTGCCTGTGTGGCTTGGCGTTCTCTAGGTAGAACTAACACAATTAAATAGTGGCTTGCTAGTGACAAGTACAGACTTACGTTTTAACAGACATTCACAACCCAGGAATTCAACTGTTGCTTTTTTAACACTCTGCAAAGTAAGAATTTTAAAAAGTGTTGTTTTATATACTTTAGGCTGTTTTGTCAGTTGATATCAGGACATGTGCAATTTTGGTAAAGCATATAAAGGTAATGAACTAACCAAACATATCTCCAGAAAGTAACTAGAAACTAATGTTAGCATTGGTTTCTAAGATACATCCAGCGAAATAAGGTTTGCTGATGCTCAACATAAGTGGGATAAAGCTAAAAATATTGGATAGTCTTTTTTTTTCAATTAAGTCCTTACTAATCACATCAAAATTCAGGTAACAGCATTTCTGCAAAAGACTGGGGTGTTTAACATAATAGTACACTAATGTACTATTCAAATTTCCCTTAACTCTTGTTTTGTTCTTTGCTTTTAGAGTTCGCGTGTTAATAATCAGGTGAGGAGAGAGATAGAGAGGAGAGGAGGGGAGAGAAAGACAGA
Organism: Thryonomys swinderianus; assembly: GCA_004025085.1. Lineage (NCBI taxonomy): Eukaryota > Metazoa > Chordata > Mammalia > Rodentia > Thryonomyidae > Thryonomys > Thryonomys swinderianus. The sequence continues at coordinate 544 of PVIC010008228.1, read as the reverse complement.
GAAGGAACAACAGTGTACAGGAAATCTTAAATCTTTTGCACCTCCCCCTTAAACTCCATTCAACTACAAAAGTAGTTTTGGCCTTTAACAAGCCAGGGAAACACCACTGAATGTCTTCCTAAGAAAACCAAGGTGTTTTAACTTTCCTGAAGGTTGTTGCTGCTTTTAAGTACATAGGAAATATGTGACTATTATTAGATTACTGAGCAATGCGGTGGGTATTCATTGTCAGTGAACTGTCACTGAAAAAATGCTGGATCTCTGTATGTACAAGAACAAAAAGCTAGACAAGTCAAAGGCATCTCGGGCCGTTTCCAGGTGCATTCCTAAGGCAGCTGCGGGAAGGTGAGCTGGGACCAGGGGGGGCAAGCCCGGTTCCCTGCTGAACCCAATCGTTTACCCTTTCCTTTCAAGCTGGCATCACTGGATTTATTGCCTCTCTCTCTCTCTCTCTCTCTCTCTCTCTCTCTCTCTCTCTCTCTCTATATATATATATATATATATATATATATTTTTTTTTTTTTTTTTTTTTTTTTTTTTTTTC
>PVIC010008227.1:0-48750 GCA_004025085.1 Thryonomys swinderianus | reverse complement strand
TGATGAGGGGAAGGAATAAATATGATACAGAAAGAAAATAAAAGAGCATGTATAAAGGGGGGAGGAGGGGGGAGTGGGTAGGGATATGGGCAAAAATGAGAATTAACTTGTGGCATATACTGGTACAAATTTCCCAATGTTATATGTGATTTTGAGATGTATATAAATTGTACCAATAAAGAATTCAATTAAAAAAAAGGAATATAGGGGCAGGAATATAATAAATCAACAAAGTATCTTTGTAACTAGGAAGGAAATGCTGTCCGTGAAGCCACATAATCCAGAGGGAGCTCTTTGGGAGGTTTGAGATCCCAGTCTTCCCTATCCTATTTAAAGTTCCTATTTTGTTGGATATGCAGTAAAATGACCTTTAAATCAAAGTTCCAGTAATTTAAGGATAAGGATGATTGGAACACGAGACAGTGGAGGTAAGTTCAGAGGAACTTGATGGGTTACAACAAAGACTTGTGTCCAGTAAGGAAATGTGCATTGTGCAACATGGAGGTCTCCACTTGAATCACAAGATGACACTCACAAGTTTGTGGGTCCAAATGCTGCCCATGGAAAGGGTGACTTGGGGGTTTTGTCAAAACCTTGACCATGACATTGGTTGAATTAATGAAGCACATTATCTTGATCTGTGGAGTTAGCAGCCTCTCTATTTTGTTCAAGTTGGAGGTCACATCGAAGAGATGGCTCAACACAGGGTGTACGCTCCCAGCAGGACAGTGACAACAGGGAGCAGGGCCAAGAGGAACAAGGATGGGAAGTCAGAAGCCACCGAAGGAAAGCCGAAACATTTAAAGGAACCTGTTCAAGGTTTGGCCTGAAGAAGAGAATATGAGAAGAAACAGTCCTCTACACAGTCAGAGGAGGCAGTATAAGGCCACCGAGTCTATTTTGAACTAATTGTTAAGATAAATTAAAAAATTATAGGTACTCAACAAAAAGTAAAACCAAAGCAAACCAAAAAATGCCACAAAGCTATGAATTTCCTCTCTTGCTCTTGAGATACAGATTGGACAATCACTTCTTGAGCAAGAGGAAGAAACAAGAGATTCTTGCTTTAAGTCCTCATTATTCCTAATGGCTGGTCCTCTAGCTCTTCCTTGAACACTGCTTGGGATGGTGAGATCACTATCTAATGACCCTGCCTAAACATTTGAGTAAACATTTATTATATATTACTCTTTAATTAGGTTACTATCTTAAGTCATTTCTACAGTGCTCTTCTGACTTTGAAACTGTTCTGTGGATTGAATCCTAAATGAATTCTTCTGCCATTTCCTACTCTTATTACCTAATTCTGTCAGCTATAATCTCTTGCTTACAACAGAGCAATTCTTACTTAGATACAGTCTGCAGCTTTTACTTATGTTCCTTCCTCTGTACTCATCTGTGGTCACAGTGCTCTTTCTGAAGCACATAGTTTTTCAAGTCAGTACTGTCCTTGAGACTTTTAATGATTCAGTTTCTTCTATAAACCCATGGTATGAGGATGGAATAGGAGGAAGTGAGTGCAGGACTGGTCTGACATTTAAGAGCCTTATAGAGCATAGGCACCAAATGCAATGCCTGGATCTTAATGGGACACTTATTTGTACCATCCAACTCCAAACTTTCTTCTACATTCTAATAGAAATCCTCTGATTAACTTCTTAGATTTCTCACACTAAGTAGTCATCCTGCTTTGTGTTTGCCCACAATCTAAAGAAAATGTTCATTTTTATCGACAAAGCTACAGAGGAGGAGCACTATCCTACTCATCAGTCTAATTGGCCCCTTGAGGATATAATGATTTGTCTGTCCCCAACTGTGTGAGTCATTGCTTCTTGGGCCTCTGTCCTTGGTGGAGAGGTACCGTAGTCAATTCCTGGTTATCTATTGGTAGACAGAAACAGATGCAAATGTAATTAATCAAAGACTATTGTACCTGGTGTACCAGTGCCATAGCAATGTCCTGAAACCTTGCCACATCCCATGGTGCATGACTATAATCCCAGTACACTGGGAGGTTGAGGCAGGAAAATCAAAAGTTCAGACTCAGCCTGGAGATTATGGTTAAGGTTTAAAAAGGCCTCCCAAAGTTTTATGTGTTTGGAAGATGATTGGCTCATGGGTTGCTACACTGATGAGTTTAGTAGCTGGATGTGTTGTTAAGAGGCGGGAGCTGGCTGGCAGTGGGTCACTGGCGACGTGAGCTTGGCAAGGTTTGCTCTTGTATCTGGCTTCTGTCTTTGTTCTCTGCTCCCTGGTTGCCATCGATCACACAGCTTTCCCCCACCAGGCCCTTCCATCGTACTGTTTCTGCCTGGAGATGATCAGGCTTTGGACTGAACCCACTGGAAACTGTGAGGGAAAAGTTGTGAGTTTTGAGTGTTTTGTTCCACTGATGGGAAGCATGACTAATAGAGTGGGCAACTTAGCAACTGACAGGGATCTTGACTAAAAGAGGGAGCTGGGGATATAGTTTGGGGAGAAGGCCCTACATTCAATCCCTAATCTCTACTACTACAAAAACAAAACTTCCTGCTAAAATTCAGAAAGACATGGAAATAGGAAGCAGTCTTTGAGAAAGGTTTGGAGAAAACTAAGTGGTAAAGTGAGATCTTAAATCTTTTTCTCTTGACAATTGTTTCTAAATTGTGTCTTTTTAAATGACTTATTCTGAGCAGCAGCCTCACACTCCTTCCCTGAAGAAATTTTACTGTAGGATTCTTCAGGTGGCTGACATTGTGACAAATAAATCCTGGAATTGTAGTGTTGCGTCTTCATGGAACAAAGAAGCAGAAAAATAAAGCAAAACAAACAAACAAACAAAAAACCCCAAACAACTGCATATTATTACAGAAGGCAGCTGAGGGAGATAGTGAAAGAGAAGCCTCTGTGTTATGGTTACTCTCTAGTGTCTGATTGCCTTCTTTTCTTGGCATTTCTTCAGACACATCTCAGTTTTTATAACAAATCTTCCCTTGCTGATAATAGAAAGTAAAAGAAAAACCAGAAGGAGGCCAGTTATTATCTGAACTGTCTCAAGCTCTTACTACTTTTATGAAAACTTCCCTGATCACATCAGCTCCAGCGACGTTATCTTCATGATTCCTGTAAGAGCTAATTATCTCCCCCTCTCAACTCTCATTAACGTTCACACTTACTTGCACTGTGAGTTGTGTTCATCTACCTCCCAAGTAGATTACGCCTTACTTGAAACCACGATTTTCTCATTCATACTTCCCACTGCACCAGGCCATGCGGAAGACACAGGCCCACAGTGCACCTCCAGCTCAAGTTTACCTAGAAGTTGAGAATTGAAGTTACCTTGGCTTTGATAAGAGAGGGCCTAACTATGTAGGAAATTAAAAAAAGTGAGATGTATGATGATACTAGGAAGTATTTAAGATTATATATCAACATAGAAGCAGTTTTAAAAGTTCCCTAACAGAATGTGCAAGCCAGGCTCAACTAATTCCAAGAAGCTAGAAGCAGTTTAACAAATGGATTTAGCTACTGACTCACTGTGTGCTGTGTAATTTGCCTGTTCAGTTTCCTAAATTTCTTGTGTTGACAGTTATCTGTGCTGAGTCTTTCCACATTTACATCATCCAGAAAAATAAAGAGCTCGCTGTACAAGTTCAGCTCTGGAGAAGTCCGACTTAGCAGGCTTTGATGGTTTTGAAAATGATTTGGGGACTTTATAGAGCTCAAGCTTAATATGAATCAAGGAGCTGCTTCAATTTCTTTGGCAAATTTAGTCTTAGACCAAGTTAAAGATCTTAGCACAAGTTAAAGAATCATGTGAATTTAGAGATGAGCACTTTGGTCATCTAGAAGGGCACCCTCTTCCGCAGTGCTGTGCTTTGGGTAGTAAGAATCAGGTTTTTCTCAAATCTCACTCGTGGTCCCTGAAATGGCCCACTCTCTGTGGTCCAGCTCAATGCTTAGTAAATTCTCTAGGTTTGAAATGCTTTCTTTTTTGTCTACTCCCCAGGTATTTCTGCATGGTGGGCTTCACTGAGCCACACAGACCAAGCCTCAGTCCTGCTGGGATCACAGCACAAAAGCAGCAACCACATAGCAGTCCAAGTCTAGAATCACCTCTCCTCACTTCTCTTGACCATTTTTAATCCTTTGATCCTTCTCTATTTTGATTGCCTTTCTCCAGAAGCTGTATTTTATGAAGAAATTGGGCCCCAAAAGATAAATGTTTTGTTCAAATTTATACCATCAAAATTAAGAAAGTAAAATTTGCATCTATTGGCGATAAATTGCCTGAAAAGGTAGCAACTCCTATTTCAGTGTGACTGTTGCTCGTGGCAAGGCAAGGAGTAGAATACCTAGGATTGTTGAGTGTTGGGCCTGCCGACTTCTAGGATTTCTCTTCCTTTCAAACGAAAGCATGTTTAACTTCTCAGCCAAAAGGAATGGTCAAGCTTGAAGGAAATCAATATTATTTCTACTTATCAATGAATTAAAATGACAGCTTGTGAAAAATATGCCTTTGTTCAGAGTTAAGAATTTCAAGGTGAGTAGTAGTGGGCACACTAAGTTCTTTTATTTCTGGCATATTTGCTATAGTCATACACATTCCTGTTACATTTGGCAACTTGTTTTCCTATCTGTGAACTTGTCTTTTTCATTTAAATATAAGCACCCTATATAGTTCTGAGAAATAATTTAGTATTGTACTGCCTGTTTCAAAGTAAAATATATGTGCTAACTTAGGTGTGTCTTTATTGTAAATGTTGAAAATTATGAATTGCTGAATTAACCTTACCAAAAAATTCTGGAAGTGAGATCAGGATGTCTCTTTTGGGTCAGTTCTAGGTCACTGTATTCTGAGTCTTTATACCACTTACTCATGATGGGAATTAAAATTGTCTTGGATTTCCCCAATGGCATTTCCATTCAATCAGCTCTGAAATACAGCGGGTCTGAGTTTTGTTTCATTCTAGACCTCAGTAGTAGGAAACTTCTGCTTTTCTTCTCAAATGTACTCCTTCCAATTTATAGAAGTCAGAAGTCCCAGAAGAATCACACAGATGTTTCTGGTATGTGATTCACCCACAGGGACCATCACAGGAGATTTTGACTGACCCTAGGATACGACTCAAAAAATTAAAGGCATTTCTTACTAATTCTAACTAATTAAATGAAGAACTGTCTGAATTTACAAAAGCCTTTTAATCAGACACTAAAAATATTGTTCTTTTCATTCTAAACTTAAGGGGAAATTAAAAAAATAATACATTAGATTTTCAGATGTTCTTTAGTCTCTTCCCAAAATTTTGACATTTTCCCACATTTAAAAACCATTCTGTCTTTCTTATTTTGCACGTTTGTGTTTTCCGCTTACTCTGAACTATTTGAAGAGTCGCCCTCTTAAATTTCCTTTTAAAGCTTAGTACTTTCAAAGTATTTCCTAAGACTAAGGGCATTCTTTTAGGTAATCATAGCTTAGTTATCAAATTCAGGACTTTAAACATTTATGCAATAGTGTAACACACCATTCATATTTTTCCAATTATCCAAGGAGTCTCCTTAAAATTTTTTTTTTCCTTTTTTTAGACTGGGATCCAGGAGAGGGTCACGGATTATGACTAGTTGTTTTGTCTCCTTTAACTCTTTATTCAGCAGCAGTTTCTAAGTCTGCTTTTATGTCAAGAGGCAACAATTTAATGGAATGCTTGTTCATTGAATTTGCTGATGCTTCTTGCTGTGTCCCTGGACAGAAAGCTTCACAATTAGGCCAAACGCTCGGGCATTCCAGGCACAAAATGGCAACCCATCCTCCTTTGTGGTAGTCCTCTGATCCCCTGATCAAACGACCATTTTCTCCTTGGTAGAGATTTCTAATCGGTAAGCTTTATAGGAGACACTTTGAGCCCATAGAGACATCTACTCCTTATCACACTTTTCTTTCTAAACTTACCTCTTGTTTTAATCCATCTTGGCTATAATGGTCATACAAATGCTACCTTTCCACTGGCCATGGTGATGCATGCCCACAATCTCAGCACTTGACAAACTGAAGCAAAAGTTCAAGGCCAGCCTGGGTTACCTAGTGAGTTCAAGGCCAATTTAACCTACATACTGTCTTTCAAGACAAGTTATGTTTCCACCTCCAGCCACTCTCCAGAAGTGACTCTCTTCTCCTTCCTCTTCATTTATCTATTATTTGTGTGGATTCATATAGTTCAATTTTATTCCATGGTTTTATATAACCTAATTTATTTCATTCTGTCATTATTACTTCTAATGCCTAAGTTGCCCCAGATTCGACTATTTGGAGACACTTGAATGTGCCTGCTATTTGATTCTGACATGAATTTAGAAAAATACTTTATGTTCTGGAGCAGCAAGATCTCTAGGTCTCTTGTGCTTCCCCCGTCCCTGCCTTCTTTTCATGGACCTGCTTCCTTTTGACCCAGATGGTGTTTAGAAGCCAAGATCTGAGCACCAGGGATGTTCATTCCTAATAAGATACCTTTGCGTATGGACCCAGGAAGCACACACACATGTACACACACATGCATGCATGTGCATTGTGCAGTTGTCTCTACATGTAACATAAACTCTGAAGTTAAACTGATACATTCAGTGTCCAGTCCACTACCCAAGTCTCTTTGCTGCAGTCCCCCTACTGCACCTGGGAAACTCTCTTCTACAATGAGAAGCCCGGCTTCCAACAACACCCATCGCAAACACCAACTTTCCCTGTCCTACAGCACATAGTTTCAGAACTGCTCTACCCAAATCCCCATGTAATTCAAGAATGAAATTGATAAATATTTGCAGTTATTCATGTTTTCCCCAGAGTAAGAGCATATTATCCAAGTACTATATTTCCAATGACTTGAGTTATTTCTTCACCACTCAATGGACTTAGGTCTTTTTCTAGGTCAAACAGAAGGGTCTCTGCTCTCCCAATCATTTCTTCCTCTCCCCTCTTATCCTTTATAAGGAAGTGATTTCATTGTCTTCTAGTTTATACTTCCTGTGTTGCTTTTTTCAAAATAAGCAAATATGTTCTTTTTACATTTCTCCTTGTTTGAACTAAAGGTAGTGTATTGTAGATACTCTTTTGCATGACCTTTTAAAAGCTTAATATCCTCTGAAGGTAGGTGTGGTACCACTTGAGCTAAGCCCCTGGCCCCTACAAAAATTGTATTTGCATAGCTATGTAGTATTCTACTCTGTAAAAGACATACTCTAAATTGTTCAGATAGTCCCAGTATTTTGTTTTTATAATGCCACCATTAAAAATCTCATACATGTCCATTTTGAGGTTTTGAAGGTAAAATTTCTGGATAATTCCTAGAAAGAGGATTGTTAGAATGAAGAATGAAAATTTATGTGGTGTTAGATATAGACTAATGCCCTTTCAGGGTTACCATTTTGCATTTCCACTATCAGACTACATTTGATCCTATAGTCTCACAGAGCACATTATCAAGGTTTCAAATAGTTGTCAATCTGATAGGTGAGAAGTAGCACTTCTGTTCAGTTTTAATTTTAATTTCATGGATGAAATTATTACATCTTTTCCTAGATTTAAGGGTCATGTTTATATCCCTTTTGGTAATGGTTCATATCTTTGCCCACTTTAAAACAATATTTTCAGTATTTCCTCACATTTGAAAGTTCTTTATATATTAGGAATATTGGTCTTTTATTTATGATAAATAACTCAAATATTTTATCTTGTCATTTGTCTTTTAATGTAGCCTGTGGTTTTTGCTATTGTATTGTCAGTGCCTAGCATTTGTGCATATGAAGACTGCTGACCATTACAATGCATAGATATTTTAAAATGTAATTAATTCACTGCTTACCATACATAATCTCAATTTTTTTTTTGTTTTTTTTTTTTGCTTTTTGAGACAGGGTCTCACGTTGTAGTTCAGGCTGGCCCTGAGCTCACTATGGTGCCCAGACAAGCCACCGCGAACTCAGCAATCCTCCTGCCTCTGCCTCCCGGGTGCTGGGATTACAGGCGTGAGCCACCATGTCCAGCATTGTGGTATGCGGTGTTGATTGTTGGTGGGTGTGTCTCCACGCCCAGCATTATGTGTGGTTACCGGGGATCGAACTCAGGACCTTGCGCTTGCGAGGCAGGTGCCAGAACCACTGAGCTAACCCTCCGGCCCATAATCTCAATGTTTTTAATGCTCTGAAATTTATAAAGTATTTTGTAACATATTTAATTGATGCATATAATGAGCTAGAAAAACCAAAGATTTTCTCGTAGAATACATTTCTTTAATGAACAAAATGATCAGTAATTAGTTTACTCATCACATGTTGTTTCTAGTGATATAATCATTACTAATCATAAACTACTTTTTCGGTGCTCTAAAATTGTCTACTTCAGTGACACTATATTTTTGTTTTTTAAAATATTATATAAAGAGCTTATAACAGAGATAAGTTTCAGCCCTGGACCTGCTCAGCTTCTCTCAAGTTTCAAAACTGTAAGTTTCCTAATAGAATATGCATGAGTTGCCCAGTAAATATTACCCTTGTGTCATTGAACACTGCTGTTTGTTTTATGTACTGACAGAGCCAAAGGAGATGCGGTCCCCCCAACTATCTTTCCATGTCCCTGCAGAGGCTTCTGATTTATTTCTATAGCCTGACGACTGGGTGGGAGAAAACTTTCTAGTACTTATGAAGTCCAGTGTGTCGACACTTCCAGAAGATCCTCAAAGCTTTCAGATAAATTGAACTGTAGTTACTCCATAGCACTTTCATGCATTTAAAACACAGTGGTAAATATGGTTCATACATCACACATTGACATTTGTCAACCACAGGCCACACACAATGACAGTGGCCCACAGCAGCCTAGTATATGTGGTACCAACCATGACTGCCTCATGTTCATCATGTTGTTTGGTTCTTCGTGGCCCCCTAAGTATACCAAATCCACTCTGATGCCACTAATAAGAAGCAACATTGAATGCTGGAAGTAAAACTGGAAGTGACTGATGCCCAGCCATGGTGCCTACTGTTGGGGTCAGGCATGTCTTACCTGGTCGGTCAGAGCAGTGATCAGAAGAACAAGCACAGAGGGACAGGAAGTGTTAAAAAGTGTTCTGCTTCATTGAAGATGATGCCATTTGCAAACATTTCAGAAGTACTTATTTCAGATAAGGAGAAACTACTTTTCTTTTTTAGTTTACTTTTATTAGCATATGTCTACAGTGCATAAATTATTACACTCATCTTGAGGAATTAGTACATATTCCTATGACACCTTAATCCCTTTTACTTCCCCATTACCAGATCCTTTTCTTATCTCCACAATACCTACTTCCTGCTTTCTATCATATGTCTTTTATTTTGTTCTTTAAATTATTTATACTTTGAGTTTCTCATATAAAAGAAGCTATGTGATATTTAACTATCTGCGTGTGATTTATTTTACTTAACATTGTAGCCTAAACAGAAATGACTCAAGTTTATCCTTCCTCATGGCTGAGTAGTACTCCTTTGCATATACATACCACATTTTCTTTATCCATTCATCTGTTGTCGACATATATACCATTTCCAAGATTGTTATTATGAATTATATTGCTATAAACATGAATATACATGTATCACTGTAATATGTTTTTAACTCTTTTGGGAAGACACCTAGAAGAGGAATGGTTAGGTCAAATGGAATTTCTATTTTTACTTTCTTAAAGAATCTCAGATAAAAAGAAACTTCTAATGACCTGGATTGAAGGTCAGACGCCAAAGTGCATTTCTGTCACCATCAAGATGTTTGCGGTCAGAGCAAAATTTTGGTTATCATGTTCAAAGGAAAAGCTGAAACCAACTAGATGTTGATTATAAATCCAGCTCCCTGAACAATATAATAATTGTCAGTCTGTTCCGTAGTGGGAAAGTGAGCGCGGTGCCTGCGTATGCAGGTGTGTGATAAGCGTGGCATCCGAAATCGCCTAACAACGCCTTCCTCAGAACACACCCCTGTTGTTAAATGGTGCATGACAGTACATGTGGGAGTTATTTACTTCATCACCCGCAATGTTTACTACACAGACGGATGTAGAAACCTAGTGTAAGAATTCCCCACATTCCCCTCAGGGCTCCAAGACCTCAAGTTGGGCCCCTGCTCTGTACTATGCCTTCAGGACTACGTCTGACCTACAGAGCTGCACATATAATCTGCAGAGACTGAGGTCTGGCCAGATACCTCAGCTTTGTCAGTAGGAATGCCTTTTTTATGTTGAATCCAAAATGTTTTTTAAAAAAATATGTAGCTAGATTTCACAGGAAATATATAGCTTAGTAGAGTGAGCTTACTTATAAAGTACAAGGCCCTAGGTTACACATACACACACACACACACACACACAGAGTTTATTTGGCTTTATCTTACATGAAATATAGTAGGCCCCATGTTAACCATGTTCCTAGTTGCACTTGAAGATTTTCTCAAATTCATTCTAGGTCGAGTCTGTGTGTATAAAACAACTCCTAAGTGTACTTTCTAGACTAGAGGACTTTTTTTCCTTATTGACTGGGGATCAAATCCAGGGGCTCACACATGCTAAACACATTCTACTACTCAGCTATTCCCACATCCTTGAAAATATTTTGAGGTCTATAATTTTTAAATGTATAGGAACCACAAATGAGAAAAAGGTCATAATTGTAGTTAGACCACGAGTGAGAACTGATTTTCTATTCGACAAAAAGAAAACAAATCCAGGTACTTCATTTTCAAACTCCACATGCCCGTGAGACACAGATGCCATTAATATGAAAAACTGGATGCTCACGGTGTCCATGTGTAGTACTTAGAGGAGATAATGGCCAGAAATGTAGCACCGCTTTTTTATTATAATTTAAAAAGATTTACTGAAGAACCTGTATCATATTCCTACAAGTATGCAACACTGCACTAACAGAATTACAACCCAAATTTCAAAGAATAAATGAACTCAAGAGACCATTACATTCTTTGCTATCATTCATTCATTCATTCAGTGCTGAGCATCAATCAGTCTTACACCAGACAAGGCCTTAGATGTTGGGATGTGCAGTGTGTGATGTTAGTGTTTAGATCAATAGTGTGCCCCATATTTTATTTGGTCAGTAATGGGGCTTTGGGAGGTGATTGGACTATGGGAGTCATACAGCTGACTCTCTGTTAGGAAGTGGGCCCTGGCTAAAGGTGGTCATTGGAGTGTCAGCTACAAGGGTGCATCTCCTGTTGCTGCACCTCCTTTCTCTCTGTTTTCTGGATCCCATGGGGCGAGCAGTCTCTCTGTGAGACCAGCTCTTCCCCCTCCCATGCTGTGTCTGTATTTAAACCAGCTAACTTTGGACTGAAACTTCGAGCTGAAATAAACCTCTCCTCCTTTAAGTTGTCAGTGCCAGGTATTGAGTCCCAGGGAAGAGAAAGTGACTCAGACAACAAAATAGATAACAGTGTTCCCAAAACTTACAGTCCATGTCAGACCAATCTTGCTGCATTCACTTAGAAAAGAAAGAACTTCTTACTTTATGTGGCCAAGAAGTTTGGCAATGTCATTTCTTATTAGGAAAAGGACAAAATATAAATAGAGAGTATGAATAGTCAGATATCCCTGTATGTTTGTAAGGGACCCCTTAACGTGTAACTGTCCCTTATTGCTATGTGCTATGCTACATTGAATAATTATTTTCAGAACATTAGCCATGCCAGTAAGTACTTTCTCATGTTCAATATTTTTTTTAAAATCTAATTTATGTGAAGAGACAAGGAGAAAGAGTTTGTAGCTGATTCCTCATGGCTTGCAGCAGTGTTAGGGAGCACATGCAAGAAAATGTATGTGTAGCTTTGTAGAAACCAGCAGAATTCTCCAGCTTCAGGTGCGAACGTCCCAGCAGATTTAGTTGTATTATCGATGACAGTTGGTCTCTCCCCTTGTGAATGTGATAGTCATGGTGATAAAAGATCATTCGTGGCACAGCTTTTGCCTCTCTGAAATGGGAAGGGCTTGATGTGAATGGAGTTGGGAAGAATGGGTCTCCAGAATCCCAGGTGTCTTCCTAGACCTGAGGGCCTGACAAGACAACTACAATAAAGGAGACGACTACAATTACTGTTCTCTCATTCAGCCCGTGCCAAGGCTAACTATCATAATGAAACCTTCTTATCCAATGACATCATCTAATTAGGCATGAAATAATGGGAAGTGCTAAAAAAAGCTCTCGGTGGACAGACCCCCAGGGCAACCTGAGAGACCAAGCAGAATGAGTCTGCTAAGGTTATTTTTGATCTGGGTTCAACTGAACCCCAGCTCTATGTCTTTCTCTGCACAACAGACCAGCACCTATTACAGAGCCTTGCTACACGTTACCATGAAGCAAACAAGCTAACATACAAAAAAGGCATTTGCTAACAATATTAACATATCTCATGGACCCAGGAGTGAACCCCTAACCCCACAAAATGCTCTGGAAGATTCAAGAACGTCCACAAAAAGAAGTTCTATTTCTATGCCATGAACATGAATCAGCTTCCAACAAGCATTAGGTCTGAACGCCAAAAGCCGGAGAGGATAAATCAAATGACCCAGTTGATATTTTTCCAGGACTCAGGCAAGGCTGACCCGTGCACTGAGCTCTATGCTCAATCTAGATGACAAACTAATGGAAAAAATAAGTTTGTTAAAGGACATACACAATGTCTTTATCATGGGGTTCTCCATGACCTATCAGGGCAGTGTTTCTCTATCTTTTTTGCCACAGGATGGATAATGAAAGGGAGCTATGTGTGGATTGCATGAGGCTTTACAGAGCATGCTGCTGATGTTTGAAGCAAACATTGCTGTAGCCCGCAGGGAAGATGGGAATTGCCTTAAATAAGGAAGAAAACAACATGCTAATGATCTTGCCAAATTCCTCTCTCAGATACCATAATCAAAATAAATCCCTCCACAATGAAATACTGTTTGTGGGTAGTGTTGAACATCTATGCTTTCATTTCTGTTCATGATACTGTTTGTGGTTCTAGAAGCACTCATGATTTCAGTGTGGTGTTCATCAGAGTTCCTCATGGTGGTTGAGAAAGATTTTGCAATGTTAAGCAACTTTTAATTTTCTATATATGTAGGTCTACCACATCAGTTAATCATAAGGCTGAATTTTCACTGGCACCTATTTTACTTGAATAGTGAAATAGCAAATAGTTTTGTTTTTATCAAATAATTGTTTTATTAAAATTATAAAACTTAAAATTCAGCTTGATTTAACTAATTTTGATTAGAATTGATACTTATTAATTACAGTTTGTGAATTTATCCATTACGACAGACTTCACTTCATTAAAGTTTAGTAGTGATGACATTACATAGAATAATTCAATTATTATTAGATGTTTTCTAGGTCTGCTCAGAAAATATCACTGTACTCAGACACAAAACAAGAATGCCAACAAAATGCTGTTATAGCTGGGCAGGTGGCTCACACCTGTAACCCTAGCACTCGGGAGGCAGAGGCAGGAGGATTGCTGAGTTCAAGGCTTGCCTGGGCTACATAGTGAGCTCAGGTCCAGCCTGAACTACAAAGTGAGACCCTGTCTCAAAAAAAAAAATGCTGTTATAGCACTTAGATGTTGCTTAAACAAGAGATACAAAGCACACTGGGTTAGGAAAGCAAAATAACAGATTTCAAGCATAGTAGACAGAAAGTCTTTGCTTGACAGAAAATGAATCGTTCTTATATTTCTTTCTTTGTGTGAACTGTTACTTGCTACAAATTACACGAACAAAAGCTTAACAAGAAATTCAAGCTAACTATTACTGGGTTGAGGGATACTGAAGTCCTTTCTTGAGATGTTTTCTAGATTTTTTTTGTGTTGAGCAAAGAATTGGTCAGACAAGAGTAAAAGGTAGGGAGACTTTACATATATTATAAAGGTGGGGGGGATGTGCTCTGTAGAGCAAGTAAAAGAAGTGCACTCACTATACAGGGAAAAACATAGCAACCTCAAGCTCAGTGGAGACTCCTTTTTATATTTCCCATGCCTCAGATCTAGAACGACCTATCAGAAACCGGTTCCAGTTCTGGTGAGAAGATGAAGACAACACTTTCTGGTCCCCCGTGTAGGGATTTGGGAACTGTGCATGCGTCCTGGAATTTGTAATCAGCAGGTCATGCTCATTTCCCCAGCCAATTTTGCCATGCCTGAATATTCTGCCTTAAAATTACTTGTGGTTATTTTATTTGTTTGTTTGTTTGTTTTTGGCACCAGGAATTTCACTCAGGTCCTTGCTTTTGGTTACCTTTTAGGAGAATTCAAAATCTTTAAAAGTTTTAGAGAAAATATAGCAGCTCAGTTTGTGATACCTAAATCTTGGAAACAACCCAAATGTCCATAAACTCTAGACTGGATAAAGAAGATGTGTGTGTGTGTGTGTGTGTGTGTGTGTGTGTGTGTTGTTTGTTTTTGAGACAGGGTCTCGCTTTGTAGTTCAGGCTGGCTCTGAGCTCACTATGTAGCCCAGGCAAGCCTTGAACTCAGCAATCCTCCTGTCTCTGCCTCCCGAGTGCTGGGATGACAGGTGTGAGCCACTACACCCAGCACTGTGGTGTGCGGTACTGATTGCTGGTGGGTGTGAATCACCACATCCAGCACTGTATGTGGTAACCTGGGATTGAACTCAGGACCTTGTGCTTGCAAGGCAGATGCCAGAACCACTAAGCTAAATCTCCGGTCCAAGATGTGTGTTTTTTAAAAATAAAAAGGAGTATTACTCTGCCATAAAGAAGGATGAGATTGAATCATTTGTACTCAAATGGACATACCTTTAGGAAATACTCCTAAGTGAAATAGATAGTCACAATGTGTAAATGTCATGTATTTTCTCTGCTAGGGGAAACTGAAGTTATAAATGTGTTCTAGAATGTATGATTGATATTGTGAAATAGTAAATTTTTAAAGGGTAATGGGGTTTAGGGGTAAATAATGAAGAAAGAAAAAATTGATGGAAAAAAATGGAAATAATAATTGTGTATATATGGGCAGAGGGGTGTGGGGTGGGTAAGGGAGGGGGAAAATTGAGAATTAAGTTGTGTTATATACTTGTACAAATTCTCAATGTTGAGTGTAATTGTGATGTGTATATATAATGTACCAATAAAATGTGCCAATAAAAAAAGAGAAATGGCGATAACAAAAATGGCATTCCAATGTAGAGAAAAAAATTAGAAGGTTTGGATATCTACAAATAAGCTATACCATATGCAAAATAATTTCTGTTAGAGATCTATTTCTGAATACACTATTGGTCTGATATAGTCTTATACAGAGAGATTTCAACACATTGAATAGCATAATATTATTTTCATTTCTACAACACGATGACATTGATTTTTTTTTTTTTTTTGAGACAGGGTCTCGCTTTGTAGTTCAGGCTGGCCCTGAGCTCACTGTGTAGCCCAAGCAAGCCTCGAACTCAGCAGTCCTCCTGCCTCTGCCTCCTAAAAGCTGGGATTACAGGCTTGAGCCACCATGCCTGGCATTTGTGGTATGTGGTACTGATTGCTGGTGGGCATGAGCCTCCATGCCCGGTATTGTTGTATGTGGTTACCAGGAATTGAACCAGGGACCTTGAGCTTGCTAGGCAGACACTGGAACCACTGAGCTAAATCTCCAACCTGACATTGAATTTTTTTGAGATAGTATCTCATTGTGTAGTTCAGGCTAGCCTTGAACTCATTAGGTAGCCCAGGATAGCCTTGATCTTGCACCAATCCTCTCGCTTCAGCCTCCTGAGTGCTGGGATTACACATGTGTGCCATCACATCCAGGGACAGTGAAATTTTTTTTTCAATTGAATTCTTGATTGGTGCTTTTTACATACAGCTCACTATCACTCTCAATATTGGGGAATTTGTACCAGTATATGACATGAGTTAATTTTCACTTTTACCCATATCCCAACCCACCCTATAAACCCCCACCCACTATATACATGTGCCTTCTTTTTCTTTTCAAATCATATTTATTCTTTCCCCACCATATTCCCTTTGAATATTTCCTATTTCACAAAATCTATCATGCATTCTAGAACACACTGAAATTTTGAAACAAATAAACACAAGAATATAGAATATAGATCCTATAGATACTGCTATAGGAGACCACATAGTTTTGTAATAGTAATGTGAAATTTAGATGGCTTGTAATAGATTGTATGGTCATGACAGGTTTCTATACATAGCTCCACTACAAGGATTAAACATTACATGGGAGTTCATTGTTCATCCTGAATCTGGTATTATATAAGGATTGTATTGACAGTTCCTGTTGCTGGAGAAGTGTAGAGTTGATCCGCACTGCAACTAACCCGAACTAGGAACTGTGAATCACCCAACACTGTGCACCCAGACATAACTCTTGATAGAGTACAAACTTAAGTAAAATCTGAATTATAACAACTTAATCATGAATCTGACTCAAGTAGAAGGAAGAAAAATATGTACAACAAATATACAATAATTCATGAATAATGTGTTATTATTTCAATATTCATCTAAACATTACTGAGTCATCGTTGAACTAACCAGCTACACCAGCATGCCTAATAATAATAAATCAATTTTCTGTCTCATTTTTTCTGACAATTGCATAAAAGTTGTTTCTGTGGGCCGGAGGGTTAGCTCAGTGGTTCTGGCGCCTGCCTCGCAAGTGCAAGGTCCTGAGTTTGATCCCCAGTAACCACATACAATGCTGGGCGTGGGGACTCACTTGTCTTTATTCACCCAAGCGGGAATCCCCATAGCCCTTGAAGTCACACCTGCCCTCCTCCTTCTCAGAGGGTAGGAATCATCTGCTGAGGCTGGTCCATCCCAATGGGGTTCGAGCCTGGGGGGTAATGACCAAGACTTTTTCTTCTTTTGATATTTGTTTCTACTGTGGAGCTCATGGTCTAACACACAGCAAGTAGTCAAACATTTACTGCATGAATAAATACGTTGACAAATATAAGGCCTCTACTACTCATGAAGTATACTATCATACATTTCATTATAAAATATTAATATTAGAGCATTCAGTGTAGTCTTTTTACATTTTAATGTGTCAGAAAGTTTTTGGAAGTCATTGACATTGAAATTAATGACAGTCCATAAAATTTTTCTGCCATTGTCAATGATATTTGTACCTAAATTATGAGTCAAGTGATATTTGTCATGTTTTAAAACCTGGATATCCTTTCTCAAAGGCAAGTTTTAAATTATGAATATGGTAATACTAATTACAGCAAGCATAAATATGAAATACCATCAGAAAAAATGAAAATTTCCCATCCTCTCACCCAGTAAAAAATGTAATTGCATCTAACAGTTTAATGGATTTCTGATCAGGTATTTCTTGACATTTAAAAAAATTCTGTCTCTGTCTCTGCCTCTGTCTCACTCTGTCTCTCTGTCTCTCTCTGTCTCTGCCTCTGTCTCTCTCTGTTTCTCTGTCTCTCTCTGTCTCTGTCTCTCTGTCTGTCTCTGTCTCTGTCTCTGTCTCTGTCTCTCTCACACACACACACACACAGTCCCCACCCAAAAAAGACCCAGGTAATTTTTTTTCTGTTTTCTTCTTTTAACTAGGATTTTGTGATTCAGATTCTTGTGTGATTTGTTTTTGCCACTTAAAAACATACTTTGAAGCATGTGGTAGCACGTGCCTATAGTCCCAACACCCAGGGGACAAGGCAGGAGGATTACCATGTCAATTCAATGTCAGCTCAAGGTCAGTCTGTCTCAAAACATAACACATACACACACACTGAAGTTCTTGCTAAAGTTTTTGCAATGTTCTTAGTATATGTGCTGCCGAAGCGAGCATTTTGCAATGTTCTTTTTGGAACATTTAAATGTTATACAGTAAGACATTTTCAGAGTTAATTTTCAATATGTAATGGTTAGCATTTAACGAAAACAGTGCTACATTCTTCCAGGTGAACATCTTGCAAAGATCTCACTTGTGTTCACAGCCGATCTCTGAATGTGAGGGCCTGCCCTTGAAGTTCTTGGTTATGAGGCTCTCACAGTGACATCACTTGGGAAGTCCAGGCTTATCCAGTTTATCCATGGGCAGAAATTGCCCTGGGGATTTCAGCTCTACCCCATTTGGAAACTTCAGAAAATTATGTAGAAATTACATCAGGAAAATCTTTGATTTGAAAGATAATCAAGAGTCTCTTATTAACTTTCCCATACATTTTGAAAAAGGAAAGTGTTTACATATAAGCATTTACTTAAAAAAATATTGCCAAAGGGCTGAAAACATCATTTTCACTCAGTTTGGCAAACTGTAAATCCACAATAAACAGACTACCATGTTACTAAGTAAATATGAGATAGTCACATTTCCTTAGAAGTTGTTTTCAGTATTTTCCTTTGGCTCTGGTGGGAAAGCCAAGAGATTTGGCTTCCTACCTTTGAGTTAACCATAGACAAGCCTAGGATCTACTACGTCAAGTAATTACTTAGACTCGGTACTGTCAGGGATGTTACCAACCACATCCTCACTTGCTCCCAGATCTTCTACAACAGAGCTCAGCACTCACATATCAGGGGAAGTTCAAGAGCCCTTGGAAACTGACACTGGCTTTTTATTATGCTTTTTTGGTCTTTCATTTCTTTCCCTTCTAAAACAAGGGCATTGAACTAGATGATTGTTGAGTACTTTCCAAAATTATAGTTCACTCAAACTCTGATTTCAGACAAAGTTCTAAACATTTTGTCCATTATATTTTAGGGAAAACTGTGGGGTGTCTCTTCCAATAATCTGGAGATAATAGCATTGATCTTTGGTCCTCTCTCACACAAAATGGACCATGGGAACGAAGGAAATCTAACGTATAAAAGGACAACATCACAAAAAGGAATTTTTGCCATATTCCACCTTCTCTGCTCTCCATGTGAGAGGAATCTAATGGGGATGGAAATAGAGAAGGAGGGAAAACTTCAAGGTTACTGTGAGCATGGCAGTCTTTCCTGGCCCAAGGGCCCCACACATTGGAGGTGCCAGTGATCGATCTGTCTTGCTGTGGTAACCCGCCAGTGTGCTCAGTCACTTAATTCAGAGTGATTTCTACCCCTCGAGAAGAGAAACATATATCCAGACATCCATCAAGTTGAAATAACAGATACGATAAAGACAACAGCAAAGTTTATGGGAAACAGTATTTTCCCCCAAGGACATGCCAAGCTACAAAGTGTCAAATTACCCTCTTCTTTGAGGAATTACTGCCTTCTTACCCAAGCAGAAACATATTTCTAAAACTATCATCAAAGACCACCAGAAACTCTCCTACTCAGAATGATTTCAGTAGGGATGGAAGAGCCCATTGCTACCTAGAAGATCTCAGTTTTTTTTTTTTTTAACATAGTGAAACAATCCAACTTCCAACCCATATGGACAACTTCTAATGTCTAGACAGAATATACCACATTAACCTTAACTATATGGTTTCCAAGGAAACGGTATCTGAAGCTCATGTCATCGTCCAAACTTGATGTTGAACCTTCACTCACAGCCCTGTTCTGCCTTGAGCCTATCAAAGTACTGCTTCAGTTTTACTTTAATTTTACCTTCTGCTATAAAAATCCTTTCTTTCTTTGGAAATGGTCCAATAAACTTGATTTTTTGGACTTTAGTTCTGTTCCTCTTGGTGTAAGGCTGATGAATTAGTACCCTAACATATTTGGGGGTGTAGGGAATGCTCCATGATGGTGGTATTTTTCTAAGTTAATTCTTTTAACTTGTTCAAGCTTTTGGTTCTTCCTCATAGTGGATCTTCCTCATGAGATAGAGGTACTACTTGTAAAATACTGCAGTCTTTAAGTCTACAAAGATGCCAATGGGAGGTATCACCAAACAAGAAACAAATGAACACTTAGTGTTATAGCCCCACAGACCACCTCATGTGGATGGGTATATATTCCTCTAACTACTATGCTTTCTGGAGTGTTCCCATTTACTCTGATGACAGCAAGACTATACATTATGTTGTAAACCACTGAGCTTTAGAAATTTGGCAGAATTTTTGTCTATATTATATAATGAAGCTGGCCCCATTAGTTTTGAAGACAAAAATACTTCACATTTTGGAAATTAATAGAATTTCTAAACAAATAAAGAAAAATCTTAATATTTCTTTATATTAATTAATTAATTAATTTTTTGGTATCAGGGATTGAACTAAGGAGGACCTTTCAGTTATGAGGCACGTCCTGGAACCACTGAGCTAAATCCATAGTCCAAGATTTCTCTAAATACAGACATACATTGGAGTGGATTTTTTTTTTTTTGAACAGGACTTTGAGGAGTTTTTTTGTTGTTGTTTCTGGGAATATGCTACAGGACCTGCCATCAGGGCTAAAAGAGCCCTTGCTTCAAGTACATCTTATTTAGGATTTTGCTTGAATATCATGTTGTCAAAAAAAAAAAAGGAGAAGGGGGAAAGGGTGAGGGGAAGAAGAGATAGGAGAAGGAAAATAAGAGAAAGAGGAAGAAGGAAAAGGAGGAGGGAAAGAAGAGAACAAGAAGGAGAAGGAAGAGGAAAAAGGGAAGAAGAAAGAGGAGGAGAAGAGAAAGACAAAGAAGAGGAAAGAAAAGGAGAAGAGGAGAGGGAAGAGGAGGAAGTATGGAGATCACTGCCTTAACATTTTTGGTAATTGACCTGTTATGTGAAGTAGAACGCACGGATTTTAGAATCACAATGGCCTTCATTGTTCCTGTCAGTATGGAAAAATGTAGTACTCTAGAATTTTGTCTTTGTGTAGATGGTTGGGAGCCTGTTGGACTAGAGTTCAGTCCAAACTTTTCTGATTTGCTTACACAGGCCCTTAAGAAAAAAACAAGAAACAATGAAATTCAGTTTCTGCCCAACAGAGAGCAGTAGTACTAACTTGGATGGGAACCAGCGCTGAAGACGGAGAATTTTGGACAGAAGCTAAGATCGGAGGGAGGAAATGAGCACAAATGTCATTGCCCTGGAAGAATGTGAATGATCTCATTTTTTGTACTTTCTAGGTATTTGGCTTCCATTATTTCCCCTGCTTTCATTCATCAGCCTCCCACCCAGTGCCACAGCTTCTGGAAACCCTTAGGACTCCACTGAGGTATGAGCCCCTGCTGTGCTGGTCCCTCCACTCCCGACTTTGGGGTATGTGTAAGGTGTTCTAGGGGAGCAGCTGGAGGACTGTATTGAGCTTTGTACCTGGGACCAAAAGCTCATAACTGTTCACAGCTCTGGGCTTCAATTCACTTCTGAAAGAAGCACCGAATTTATAAAAAGCTGTAAGCACTGCCTAATGAGAACTTGGCAGCAGCTGGACAGTCTATGTATGTGTTCATCCTACAAAACCTCCTAAAACATAAAAGTGAAATTCAAATTAAATGTTTCTAACACTAACAGCATGCTTTAATTTTCATAAATCTTACATCTACTTTAAAGGCACCAAGGATTCTATCCCAGGAAGCATCTCTTTCATTTCCTTAGTCCTAGAAATGTATAATTCTTTTGAAAGTGGAGCCAGTGGTGTTCGTGAAAACAGAACTTAATTAGGATTCTGAATAGTTGGATTCCACATCTTGCTCCTCTGATAAGTAAGTATAGTTGTTAGTCAATTTCCTTCCAATATGAATCTCCAGTTATTAATTCTCACATATCTGAAAGATTATAGGGCCAGAGGGTTAGCTCAGTGGTTCCGGCGCCTGCCTCGCAAGCGCAAGGACCTGAGTTCGATCCCCGGTAACCACATATAATGCTGGGCGTGGAGACACGCCCACCAACAATCAACACTGCATACCACAATGCCGGACATGGTGGCTCACGCCTGTAATCCCAGCACTCGGGAGGCAGAGACAGGAGGATTGCTGAGTTCACGGCGGCTTGCCTGGGCACCATAGTGAGCTCAGGGCCAGCCTGAACTACAAAGCAAGACCCTGTCTCCAAAAAAAAAAAAAAAAAGATTATAAAGGGCCTAAGAGAAGGTTATATGTTCTACTCTATCTGAATTTATAAATTCGGTACTGTAAAATTGTATATTTTACATTCCATTGTTTCTCTGTGAATGCACTTTTATTTTTGTGAATTAATTTGTTTTATTTAGAGTTTGATAATAGTTGTTCTTTTGCACTTGGTTCATATGGAGAGTGATTTGCGAGGCACTGGGTTAAGTAGCTGGTCCAACCCAGAGAGTGGAATTTCATCTTCACCTTACTTTACAATAGGGACTGACAAGGTAGACCCATGGCTGACACCCAGCTCTCTACCTATCTTGGAAAGAAAAATCCTCTCCAAAACATAGCCATACTTGTGCATTTATACTTTATCTAGAACTGCTTTTCCACTACAGTGGTGGATTAGTAGTTGCAACAGAGATTGAGTGTTCTGCAAAGCCTAAAATATTTGTCATTTTACACAAAAAACTGTTCATCTCTGTCTTGCAGAAATTAATGGTGATCCTTTGTAATCAACATGATGTGAAAAAATTATACTTGTATCCTTACAAAAAGATCACAGAATGATGAGAAATCAATGGAAATAAAAATACTGAGTTAACAAAAAAAAGCTATTGTTTTTCCTACCAGTTAAGCACTGCTACACACACTGTGAACTGAATGAAGTATTAAGAAGAAAAGTAGCCTTAACTTTTACTATTTTTGCATCTTGAGTTTCATCACAATGCTTTTAGGCTTGAGCTAACATTCTTAGATACAGAACTGGTCACTACATAGAGTGGGAGCATATACTCAGTGTTCATGTAATTATTACCTTCTTCAAAAGCATAATACTCCCTTGGGTTCTCTCTTTACTATACCCTTCTATAATGTGCTTAGGAAGAAAAGTCTTAAGACTTGTTACTGCTCAGTCATTAAAGTCAGAATATTTTCCTTCTGTTTGCCTGAACACATGATGTGGTTGCCAACCTCTGTTGTCTGCGTCTAGGTAGAGTTTTGGGGCCTATGGAGTACACACATACTATATGGGTCATATATACATTGTAACTTTTATTCTGAATAGCAAATCTTTCATGTCTGAGCCAACATCTTTGTAGTTCTTATGGCACTTCCTCAGTTTCATGGGGTGGATCCTGGAGATACTAGCCTATGACAGGAATAAACAGTCCATTTCCACTCTGTTTCAGTGAGAAATCCGAGAGCTTTCCTAGAAGGGTCCCATGGGCTCTGGCACTTCTCATTGATTAGAAATATATCTCCAGGCTCCACCTAGTGGCCAGCATATTTTCCTTGGGTCATGGCTGCCCTAAAAATTGGAATTGTTATTACTGAGAAAGGAGAGAAAGGCTAGAGAGAAGGCAACAATTATGATTTAGATCTTAGATGCCTCCTGGCTAAAGCTCATGTGAGTAGAGTTGGGCTTTTGGAAGATGATTGGCTCGTGATGTTTTGAACTTCATCAATGCACTCATGAGTGAGTTAATGACTGAAAATCTTTTTTAAACAAATTGTCATGAGACTGAATTCAAGAGTTTAGAGAAAAAGCTCTTCTCCCTCTCAATTCTGGCAGTGAAACAAAGAGATGGGTCAGAATTTCACAGAATGAATGTGGTAGTCCTTGTTCTCCCATCAATGATGAATAACTTGGATGAAATAAGCCATCGTCCTTCCTTCCCAAAGCACTTTGTCCTCTTCTTGATGAAGTAATAATCATTTACTGACAGTGATGCTCACATATTAGGAAGGAAATATTACCCACACTCATAATGAGCACCGCACTAAAATAGAAACAGAAAGGGGTGACCGCCATACATGGCATTTCAGGACTTTGAGCCCTGGGGCACAGATTTAATCCTCTCTCATAGTTAACCTCGGAGGGACTCTCCGAACAGCTATCTGATGGAATTCAATTGTGATGACCATGTTCAGACGAGTGAAGAATTGGCTGAGGATCAAAAATGTTCTGTGGTGTAATAAAGACTATCCATCAATGTACCTTTCATAGGATTCAATCTGCCAGTTCAATATTGGAATAGTCAGACAATCAAAGAGAATGCCTGAGTATTCTAGGACTCCACACTTCACTGTCTCTGTGTTCTGAGCCTCTGAGGCTTCTTTACTATAACTATTGTCTTCCCTGGCCTGGAGAGTAATTGTCATGGTTGGTTAGAGTTTCAGTATGATCCCCAAATGCTCATGTATTGTAGACTTGGGCCTCAGTGTGGTGATGTTGAGAGGTGGAAGATCTTTAAAAGATGTCTCATGTAAGAAGTAAAGAGGTCATCAAGGGCATCACCCTAGGATGCTGAGGCAGAAGGATCATTACAAGTTCAAGGGTACAAAAAGGGACCCACGTTAATTCCTGGGCAGCAAATTGTTATAAAACAGTGAACCTGCCCCCTGAATTCTCCTGGCTTCTTGACTAGCCATGTTTCCTCTCTGCACAGGGCTTTTTCCCTTCTGGCTTCTCCATCACGTTGTGTACGAACCAAGGAAGCTTCCAACAGAAGCTGAACAAATGAAGTTGCCTGATCTTGGACTTTCAGTCTCCAAAATTGTGATAAAATAAACCTCTATTCTTTGTACATTATCTAGTCCTGTATTTTTTATAGTAACAGAAAACAGCCTAATATAGTATGGATTGTTCTTCAAACCTCTGGCAAATAGTACAACACCCTTATCACTGGGCTTCTCAGCAGAGGTCATTGTTGGGTACTAGAACACTACTGGGTATAGCACGGCATCTCAGGAGTCTTAAAAACTACCAGTTCTAACCTCAGACTATTTCTATGGTCAATTTTAAGAGCAAAAAGAAGTTTCAATAAAATCATAAATATATTGACTCATACATAGCAGCTCTTTGTACATATACAACATTCTTCCTGGCAAAGCAGGTACAAAAAATTGAACAGCAGCATTCATGAGTTTTAACAATTTCCCAAAGTAGCTCATTCAGTTTTCTACAAAACATAATTGTTTAGAATTTTATTGTTATATTAAACAAATATCCATTTTCTTATAAACTTATATAGAGGTACAGGTTTTTCCCTTGTGGCAGGAAAACTAAATCTTATGCTTTTACCTTTTCAACTGTTCAATCGGACTCTCTGCCTGTCTGAAATAAACCCTGCAGTTTTACATCACAGTCCTGGAAGGATCTCAGATCTTAACAATTGATATTTAGGTTAAAGAAGTGGTTCTATGTCGGGACCTCAAGATCTTCGTAATTACGTGAGCTCTGCAATTCTAATTTGCAACCAGGGCTGAGCCCCATGAAGGTGTGCAGCCAACTCCAGAGCTCAGTGTGAGGAGAGCTTCAACTGGGTGAGCAGAAGAGACACCTTCCTTGTTCTAGACACTAGAGAATTCTGCTGAGGTCCTGATGTTAGACACAGACGTTAATGACAGAGTCACTATGGGGTCACACTGAGTTTAAGGTCAATCCAGATACCTAAGGATGCCTCCTATGAAATTCCATTACTTGTACCTTCCTGATTCTGTGTATATGGAGTTAATATTTAGACCTAAGCTTCAACTTTTTTATGTTTCATTTTGTATTTTTTATTGCCTATAATTGTATTATTAGCAGTTTAAAAGAAAAAAATAGGTGATAGAATAACAAAAGCAATTCTAGGTAACAAGGACATGGCAGGGATTATCATGATCCCCAACATGAAACTATATTGCAAAGCCACTGTGGTAAAAACCACACGGTACTACCAAGATCAGCAGAATAGATTAGAAGATAGAGAAACAACTCCAGATACACTAAGCCACCTGATCTTTGACAAAGGAGCCAAATATCCTCAATGGAGGTAATATTGCCTCCTTAACAAATGGTGCTGGAAAAACTGGGCTTTAACCTGCCAAAGCCTAAAGCTAGATCTATCTCTCTCACCATGTACTAAATTAAAATCAAAGTGGATCAGAGACCTACATATTAAAACAGAAACACTAAATCTAATGGAAAACAGGTGAGGTAGAACTCTTAGAGACATTGGCTTAGGGAAAGAAACTATGAACAAAACCTCTATAGCCTGAGATCTAGCAGAAGAATCAACAAATGAGATCCCATCCTATTAAAAAGCTTCTGCACAGCGAAAGAAACCACCAGCAGTGCAAAAAGGCAACCAACAATACGGGAAAAAATTTTTATCAGGCGTTCCTCAGATACAGGGCTACTATCTAGAATATAGAAAGAACTTTTAAAATTCAACTCCCCCAAATTTAAAGATTCAATTCAAATATGGGCATCTGAAATGAACAGACACTTTTCAGATGAGGAAATAAAAGCAGCTAAGAAGCACATGAAGAAATGCTCAACATCACTGGTCATTCGAGAGATGCAGATGAAAACAACTCTGAGATTTTATCTCACTTTGCAAAGAATGGCTGCTTTTTTGAAATTAGCCAGCAACACATGCTGGCTAGGTTGCAGGGAGAAAAGAACCCTTCTTCACTGTTGGTGGGATTGTAGACCATTGCATCCACTATGGGGATCAGTGTAGAGATTCCTCAAAACTCTAGAATTAGAGGTCCCATTTGACCCTGCTATTCCCCTGCTAGGGATATACATGAAAGAATTAAAAGATTCATATCACAGAGACATAGGTACACCCATGTTTATAGCAGCTCAGTTTGTGATAACTAAATCTTGGAAATAACTCAAATGCCCATCAACTGGATCCTGAATAAAGATGTTTTTTTAAAAATAAAATGGAGTATTACTCTGCCATAAAGAATAATAAATTTGAGTCATTCATACTCAAATGGATGTACCTTGAGGACATACTCATAAGTGAAATAAATAGGTCACAGATGTGTAAATACTGTATCCTTTCCCTGGTATGAGAAACTGAAAGTGTAAATAAGTCCTAGAAGGTATGACAGATACTATAAAATAGAAAACATCCTAAGAGAAATGGAGGGTAGGGGTAAGTAAAGAAAGAAAAAGGGGGCCGGAGGGTTAGCTCAGTGGTTCCGGCGCCTGCCTCGCAAGCGCAAGGTCCTGAGTTCAATCCCCGGTAACCACATATAATACTGGGCGTGGAGACACGCCCACCAACAATCAACACCGCATACTACAATGCTGGACGTGGTGGCTCACGCCTGTAATCCCAGCACTCGGGAGGCAGAGACAGGAGGATTGCTGAGTTCGCGGCGGCTTGCCTGGGCACCATAGAGAGCTCAGGGCCAGCCTGAACTACAAAGAGAGACCCTGTCTCAAAAAGCAAAAAAAAAAAAAAAAAAAAAAAAGGAAGAAAACAACAGGTGAGCACTAACTATGTCATAAATACAGAGTTAGTTGTGGGATCCATAGGAAGGGAACCTAACTAGGATCTTTGGATTTAAGTTCTAGTCTCTTGTGAGTCGATGGCACACAATGAAATAATATCTAGATAGAAGTGAGGCTTAGAGAAACTGAGCTTGGGCCTGATCCATGTTACTCTGGGTAGCAAAAGACCCCAGGCCCCAGCCTGTCACAACTTTTATTCAGTACCTCTCTAGTAACAAACATGTAACAAAGAGTCAGAAGGCAGGGTAAACACCAGTAATAGAGCAGTTCCACCTTGAAGCATCACAGCATGTAGGGCGACCAGAGTCCCTATTATTATCCAAGGTGAAGGTGAGTTGAAGGCAAAGTCATAGGCAGACAGGAAGGGTGTCCCAATTATTCCTCCCAAACAGGATTCTTTTGCAACATAGTCAAGTCCAAAGTCTGTCTGCAGCAAGGCCTGGTCAGTTTTGACCTTCCAATTATTTTTCCCAAACAGGATTGTTCCCAGCAGTTAGTGACTCACACCTATAATCCCAGCACTTGGAAGACTGAGGCAAGAGGATTGCCACAAGTTCAAGGCCAACCTGAGCTACATAGTGAATACAAGGCCACCTGAACTACATAGAAAGACCTTGTTTCAAAACACCCCAAGAAACAATCCCCCAAAATAAACAGTTAAATGCATTTTTAAATCATTATTTTACTGGATCTTCACAGCAATCTGACAGAAAAGACCACAACATTGGCCCCATTTTACAGGTAAGCGAATAGGTTCAGACAGAGTAGATTAGGTCCTTTACCCTGGTCTTTGAGAACAATTTGAGTAGTCTCATTGTGAGCCTAGTCTAAATTCTCTATTTCTATGTATATCTCCCCTTTTCCCCCCACAAATATCAGCTTTTTAATCACAATACATACCACACGAATCTCATGATAGTTGAAAAAATTTGAAAGAAGAGAGACTCT
This sequence comes from Thryonomys swinderianus, assembly GCA_004025085.1. Lineage (NCBI taxonomy): Eukaryota > Metazoa > Chordata > Mammalia > Rodentia > Thryonomyidae > Thryonomys > Thryonomys swinderianus. The sequence continues at coordinate 20,533 of PVIC010008227.1, read as the reverse complement.
CAGTGTCAGTGCAAAGTGTGACCATTTGGGATTTCCATCCAGGATGCTTCACGGCCTGCTAGACCTCTGTCGGCATGCACAACACGGATGGCTTCCATTTTGTTGTAAGGTGTAAGGGTGTCACAGGGCCCTTGGTCAGTCTGTGCCCCGTCGGTAGTCACCATACCTGCTTCTCCAGTAAATGCACCAACCAAGGCAATTAGCTTTGACCAGACAGAGTTGCTCTATGCAGCAATGCTGTTACTCTGAAACCACTGTGTTTCCTCGGGATCGCCTTACATCATGGCCATCTTTTTAACTCATTGTCCTAGAATTTTACCTGGTGTCACCATGAGCCTTGCTGACCTAGAGTGTGCAGAGTCTACATCAATATGTAATGTGCTTCCATTCTCTCCCCCTCCCTCTTCCTCTTCCTTCCCTCCCTTCTTCCCTCTTTCACTCCCTCCCTTCTTTTCTTCCTCTCTTTCTTCCTTTCTTTTCCTCTTTCTTTCTGATAGACATATACTGCCTATGACTGCACAAAACTCATTTCAAGCATGTAAAACGCCTTCCTCTGTTGTCCCCTAACGTGCCTCCCTTGCAGAGCCCACACTGCCTTTGATCAGCTCCGTTTGACCAGCTACCTCTTTTTTAAAAATTCCCAGCAAATGGTGGGCTTCCACTGACTTGCCTTTCACCCTCTGAACAGCGTCTCCACAGAGATGTGGTACAGGATGTCCTGCTTCCCCTCGGCAGTCTGTCTGCATGACATCACTTGCCTTGGGCGGGGGCAAATCGCTTCCTTGTTCTCCCAGCTCAAATAAAACTTAAAACCCCCCTTGTAATTTCCCTTCATATTTTCCTAATATTGGGTTTTGCACTGTTTTCAAGTCTCAGCTTATTTGAGGCGGTAACCCTTTCTGACATTTTAAGCTCATAATTGTGTGTTAAGTGAAGGTTTGGCCCACAACTATGAATATACAAGTCAGACAAAAATTCCAGCCTTGAGAGGAAATGTGCTGTCTGTCTAATCTCTCTCTTCTTATGAGCAGGTCAACCACCTCCACACTACCCTCAAAATTTGAAGTCACTCTTCTCAGAACCTAGACAAACAGGCAAGTGTTTTACATGCTGAGACCCAGGATCCCTGAGTCCTCTGAGAAGCTAGATGGTAGCCGAGTCCTTGCGTCACTCCATAGACTCTGACTTGGAGTAGATTCTCAGGTAATCTGTGAAGGACGATGGGCCTGCCATCTTGTGGTGTCTAACTGGAAAAGCCACACCATGTCTTTCTAAGTGACACATGGAAAGGAATCACTGGTGGAGCTGACAGTAGCGAGACCATGTCATCCTGGGAGCTTGGCACAGCAAGGAGAAACACTGTGGTAGGCTACTGTGGTGTGTCAGAGACTCAGATAAAGTCTGTCTGTTGGATGAGGAGGAGTTATATTGCAGAAAGTCATGTTATAACCACTAATGCTTCTGATTCCCTCTTTGTATTAGCCAAATCCAGAGATCTGTGGACCTTGGGTCCCTTGCAGTTGACTTTGCGGTCCAGTTCACTGACGAGTCCACAGTCCAGGAGGAGACCACACACAGACTGGGACGGGAAACACAAAGCCCCAGGCTGCTTCCGTAGCATAGAAGTGAAAGTTTGTACATGGTGATCAGTGAGGCCTCTTTGAGGGGGCCACACATAGCTGTTTTTAAGCCATGTGCTCTTAGTTCCATGGCCATCCACAGAATTTTCTCTTTTGACTGTCTGCCATCTGCATCATGCCAGCTCTGGGGCTCGTTTCCTCAGAGGACTTTGCCTGAGGCATGCAGAGAAGGTTCCTTCTGTTTGTTTTCTGAGGATATCTTTCAAGTTCTGCTGAAAGATATAGATGGAGCTATATATTGCACATGCTGAATTTGATATATAGAGATGTGAACGCGCGCACGTGCGCGCGCACACACACACACACACACACACACACACACACACACACACAGCTCAACACCAAGAGGCCCTGGTCTTAAACCCTCTTTCCACCCTTTGTGGCAGGGTGACATTGAGCAAGTCAGTTGACTGCTGTTTCCTTCCTCTTATGTAAACATAGACTAATAATGACCAGCAGCCTCCTATGGGGCTCTTGGACTGTCCCTATATCACATCCCATGTGACACTGGCATGCAGATGGCACAGAGACAGAGAAAGAAGCCACCAGAGTCCAGGTTCCTGACCATTTAGCTTGTGCTACCCTAAACCCTGGAGTATTAATCTCCCTGTCTGTGCTGTGGGAACACTTCAAGAAATGGAGTTGGGAGAGTCTGCCTAAGAGTCAGTTTAGTTCAAGCATTAATGGTTTATAACTGGTAAATGGGATGGTTTTTGGCTTTAAAAAATTATGAGTAAAAAAAATTATGAGTACATAATGAGGGAAAAGAAAAAATGTTATAGTAAAAAAAGGAAACAAAGGTTATATATTATAGGGGTGGGACGTTGTAGGGTGGATAGGGGAAGGGGAAAAATGAGAATTAAGTCATGTCATGTACTGGTACCAATTCTCAATGTTGAGCATAATCGCGATGTGTATATATAATGTACCAATAAAGATTCAAGTTAAAAAATATTACAAGTACAGTTCCAGTCAGTACATATCATACCAAATGCATGGATTGAGAAATAAGTTTTATTCAAGTTGCTGGGGAACCACGAAGGAACTCAGAGTGGCGGACTAGGCCAGGGAGACACCCAAGAAGAGGCCAGGGAGGAAGGAGCTTTGGTGGTTTGGAATCCCGGCCACACTGCGGATTAGCCCCGCCCTGTTGAACTCCGTCCTTGGCACCTGGAGAATGAGTGTCATCTTCCAGGGAGAGCTGCTCTGTGGCTCAGTGTCCGTGGACTGCCATGCCCCACAGACATGAAGGCTTCACGTTACTGATGCGACCTGCTTTGCCCACCACCCAGTAAGTCAACCACTGAAACAAGTTTCTTTCCTTCTTTCTTTCCCTTCCTTCCTTCCTTCCTTCCTTCCTTCCTTCCTTCCTTCCTTCCTTCCTTCCTTCCTTCCTTCCACCCTCCCTCCCTCTCTGTCTTTCTTCTCTCTCCCTCTTCTCTCTCTCTCTCTCTCTCTCTCTCTCTCTCTCTCTCTCTCTCTCTCTCTCTCTCTCTTTCTTTCTTTCTTTCTTTCTTTCCTGTACCAGGTATCAAATTTAGGACCTTGAGCTTGCTAGACAGGAGCATGGCACCACCATGCCACATCCCAGGCCTGAAACAAATTTTTCTTGCAAGAGAAATATAGCTCACTAGTTCAGGGGTTGCCTAGCATGTTCAAGGCCTGGGTTAAATAATGAAGAAAAAATTACTCACCGGGCATTAACCCTCAAATCTCAAACCTTTTTCCCAGAGGTTTAGGAATATTTATGGGTGAAAAACAGGATGATTTAAAGTTTGGGTCAAGGTGATGAGGCCAGGAAACGTGTCTCCATTGCAGTTTGAGCATGCGCAATTAAAGTTCACTGTTCTTGAGACACGTGTTCAGAAAACGGTGATTTAGTGTGCTCGGGGAGTGCAGTTCTCAGTCCTGTAGATGGCAAAGTTCACCCGTGGGACACTGGCACAGGATACTCAAGTGACAAAGTTGGAGGTTTCCTGTTAGAGCTACACAGATTTCTGTAGAGCAGTTTAAACTCCGCAGTGTCTACGGGCAGAGATGTCATTGGTGATTAAGCTTATAGGAATCTAACGTTTCATCATTCTCCCAGGTAACTTATGACAGCAGTGAGGAAAATGGGGAATTAGAAACAAGTGATGCCCGAGGTTTTATCAATGTCCCCAGTAACTCTAATCTTCGGACTTGGAACCAGCTCCACCCAGTACGCTCCCCTAATAAGAGTGGAAATGACACCATTGGGAATCACTGTGATGTTTCTAGTGAACGTCCCTAGTACCTCACTTGGGTAAGAGGATACTAACTCCCAAGGCCACCTCAACAATGCCATGATACAAAAACAGTGCTCTCGCGAGAGTTTGACCGGGACAAGACTGGTTACGGTGGTAAAGAGTCTGCACCTCAGGCCCTACTCGGTCTGGCCTCCCTGCCTTGGCGAAAATAGTCCTCAGTGCTAAACAGCACAGATGGGATTAGGGAGCATTCTCAGTTTCTCCTGCTATCTTGAGAAGTCAACCGGCAAACTTTTCCTGAGTCATGCACGTGGGTGGTTCCATAGGGATATATTTTCCTTAAACATCCAGAGTCTGAAAAATTCCTCAACCAGAATCTCTTAATAACCAGATCTTCTGTTCGTGTCTCTCCCTTTTCCTGTCTGCTCTCTGGAGATGGGAACGCGGGACCATACATCTTCCCACCTGGGCCCACTGTAATCCTGGGAGGTCCTCACACATGCTAGGCAGTGCTGCTGGCTGCTCTGTGCCTGGGACGGACCTCAAGGGTGTCTGGATCCTGCCGCGATGAACCAAGGCGCTACTGCAAGGTACCTGTCAGGGTACTTCCCTGTGACCCTGAGACGAACTTCTCCAACACTGTAGATAATTTTGATGAAGATAAAATGAAATACTGCACATGAAGTTTCTGATACATCATACGTATTTCTGCATAGTTTGGTGTTTACTATACTGTATCAGTTTTATGTTCAGGATAGTTTTCTTTATAGGGCATTTACAGAACTCACAATAGTAGCAAGTGATATGAAAAAGCCACCAGGACCTTTAACTTATTCAAGTATTATCTAACCTTTATTGGATTCTTTATTTTTCTTCAAATAACCATTGCTAATGTTTGAAAGAAACAAAGAAAATTTTCTAGAGTCTGATGCCATTAGTCTCAAAATTTTAAAAAATAATCTTTTTAATGAAATGACACTTTACATGCTACCCAAGCACCTAGTTTTTTTTAACAGTTTATTTTTTTAAATCTAGGAATCATCACAACATGCTTAGATATGAGTTTTCCAGATGCCTTTACACACTTATTTCAGTTGATCTGTCCATTGTCCCTGGTAGAGACAGAGCCGTATCCAGATGAAGGTACTGTAGCCAAGGGTGGGAAAGACTTATCCTGGGCCCTGGTAACCCACTTGGCTGATGGGGTAGAGCCTGGTATGACTGTAAGCCCTTGCCATCAAGACAAACCACCACTGCAGCTCATCAGCCATAAGTGAAACTAGAAACTGAGCCAAAAAGTTACTAAATATGAGGAATGCCTTTTAATAAGCATGCTACAGGCTTTGCACAAGCAAAAGGGGAGACAGTGGTAAGAATTTTGAGTTTTAAGAATATTTGCAAATATCTGGAATCAATAAACACATGGAAAGTGGTGCTGAATCATTTCTGTAAGTTTAACTGTTGAGATTACTGATATTGGAAGAGTTTTGTGTATCATATTATTGCTCATTTTCTGCCTCCTGGAGGACGGTAATACAGAGCTCTATTTTCATATCTGCTCGAGACCAGAAGAGGGCACTGTGAGCTAACAAAAAGGAAGCTGGGCTGTCTGATGCCACCTCATTGCAGCATCTGTAACAGTGACAGAAACATTGTAATGTGAAGGGAGGGAGTTAAAAACCTCATTAGGAGTGAAAATGACATGAAAGAGTAGGAAAGAAATTACATGGAAATGTGTGTTGGATATGAGGCCCTACGTGAAATGCCACACCAAAGAGGGCAGCTCCCTGACAGCGCAACCTCTGCCTCTGGCCAGGCGCATTCTCCATGGCCCCTGCCTATTAATGAAGCGGATGCCCATGCGAGGCCCACCTGGTGCACAGACTGCCCAGTTCTTCCCGGGTAACAGCCTGGTAAGAAGCCAGACTTTGGCACACAGGACAGAAGACAGCAAAGCCAATGCCAGTGTGTTGTACGGGCTACCTGACATAGGTCACATGTGCGAATAATCCATTCCTCTTCTTACCCATAAGAGCTAGAAGGAAAACTATACTCACAGATCCAGAAGAGTTAGAATATGTGATCTTATTAGTACTTGGAGTGTTTCTAGCCCTGTAACTGCAAAGCTCAACTGTGGGATTGCTGAATCCCTCTGCACCGCAGAACCTGAGAAGGGGACCAGAGGGAGGGTGAGGTCCAAATGGGGCGCATTTTCAAGTGTTGCATAAGAAAAAGGATGTGAAATGCCCAGCAGAGGAGGGCTGCCGCGGGCTCAGGAAGTCTCCGAAAGTCTCAGAATTGAGGCGTGAGGGTTGAGATGAGCTTTATGAGGCTCTGATGGTGAAAAGGGGTGAGGAGGAGATTTGTTAGACACATTGAAGTTTTAGGAGGAGGAAACAAAGGCAGAGGGGTGGGCTGCATTGCATGGTGGACGGATTCTGTTTCCAGGGCCTGGAGCATGAGGCATGCACGATGGAGAGGGCTAAAAAGGAAGAGAGGGAGAGGGAGGGGGAGGCAGCGCCTGAAGGCCTTGAACGCCATGCCAAGGAACCCAGACAACCCCTGAACTTAGTTCACTGAATCCTGAGGACTCAGCACATTCTATAAAGCAGGACGAGGCAGGGACCTCACAGAGAGCATGTGCCACCACCTTGGGCTCCACGTGCTTGTGCAGGTCTAGCACAGGGCTGCCTGCCTCCCTAAGTACATAGCTGCCTCCCCTGACTAATGGACCAGCGTGCTGACATCCATGTCAGTGCAGGGGAAACACAGATAGTTAATGCAAAGTCAGCATCACCCGAGCTGGAAGGGCCGGCAGAGAAGAGATTTTTCAGAAAGATCTTCATCAGGAGAAGGGGGCACACGCGGGGCAGTGGCGGGCAGCGGCTGCTGAGTGACACAGCCTTAATTTTCCCTCTGTGGTCTGTGGGACCCGTGATGGTCCCTTTGCTGTCGTCTGGGTGTCCATCCTCTCCATGTGGCATTAAACCCGCCTCAGTATTCATTTCAGAAAGAGTAGGTTGTTATGACTGAAAGGACATTCTCCCTAAAACTAAACTGCTCTGTGTTTTTCACTTGGTGCGGAGGCAGAAGTATGTACTTTGGAGTCAGATCCTTGCTGTCAGGAAAACAGGGGAAGAGAAAAGTTCTTTCTCCCCCTGGGTGGCATTAATGCGATTTAGCTAAAGTGTCTTTGGGGGATTTAAACAGAGCCTTAGGAGGTATCTGCCATCAGATGTAACAGACAAAACACCTTCTGAGAAATGCTACCTTTTCCTCCCTGTCAATTTTTAGTGTGTCACTGGTCCAGTGGATCTTCATCATTTTAGTGACATAGTTTTAAAAATCCAACCAACTGTTGAAAACCCTAACCACAATGCATACGCGCACGCGTGCACACACACACACACACACATGCATACACACAGTTGAGGTGCTGCATTCCTTTTCAGAGGGATTTGTCAAACTTGGTAGACTCAGGTTTGGGAAGCTTGCCTTAGACTTTGAGGGAATAATGAATTCTTTTCTCTTTATGTTATAGCCCCCCAAGTATTTCCTTCCCCATGTAATATTCTTTCATCTCTTTGTTGAAGACTATGGTTATTGCCTAACCAGCCAATTAATTGGAAACTCTAAATAAGGTGTTTTGTTTTTTTTAAAAAAACATCTGAGGAAATCCTGTTGCTTGTGATTGTGTGTGTGTATATATGCATCTATTGGAGGGAGGAGGTCTTATTCTCTTTTTTTTTTTTTTCCAGAGACAATATCTTGCTACATAACGTAGTCTGGCCTTGAACTCACTGTGTAGACCAGGCTGTCCTCAAAGTCATGGTGATCCTCCTGCCTCAGCCATGCAAGTGCTCATATTACAGGTGGGCACCATCACATCTGACTCAAGCCCTTCTCTTTAATAGCCACAAAAATAGGGTTGTTTCCTAGTAATGAGATTTGCAGTCCAATTCCATTTTTGTCTCTTTTTTTTTGAGACAGGGTCTCACTTTGTAGTTCAGGATGGCTCTGAGCTCACTATGTAGCCCAGGCAAGCCTTGAACTCAGCAATCCTCCTGTCTCTGCCTCCCGAGTGCTGGAATTACAGGTGTGAGCCACCGTGCCTGGCACTGTGGTATGTGGTATTGATTGGTGGTGGGCGTGAGTGTCCACGCCCAGCATTGTATGTGGTTACCCGGGATCGAACTCAGGACCTTGCGCTTGCGAGGCAGGTGCCGGAACCACTAAGCTAACGCTCTGGCCCTCCATTTTTGTCTTTTATCTTCTGCCATTTGTCAGGTTCTGCCAAGAGTGGACCCAGACTACGTCAGCTCCCATGGTGTTTTGACGTAACAGCTTCCTTTGAGTTCTGGAAAAGCCCGTTATCTTGTGCTCTTGAAACTCCGTGGCAAATGACACACATGCTCCAGAACTGCTTGGTGGGTCACTGACCAGAGAGGCATCCCCTGAGCCCTGACACATGCTCAGGCTGCCCACACAGGAGTGCCCTGTGCTGCTCTGGGAGTATTATCCTCCCAACAGCCCCTGGGCTGCAGGAAGAGTAGTGTGCCTATCTGAGAGACAAGGATGAGGCCTGAAGGGATGAGTCGCTCCTCTCAGACACCATGGCGAGAGAGCCAGCATCTGTACTTGGGCAGCCTCACTCCAGAGTTCCTGTGAGCTCTGCGTCCTTCTACCTTTTCTCTACAGGCACATGGTGATGGTAAACTCTCTGTATAGCTTGCCTGTTGGGGGCACTGGCAACTGTGGCTAAAGTAGCTTTACAACCAACATAAAGCACATTTAGGCTTTACAAATAGAAATAGAAATGATTTCTTTATGGACTATCTCCTGCGAGGATTTTTTGTTTTGCTTTTGTCATTACTGTTGCTTTTCTAGCAATGTACGTTTTATGCTCCTAAATCCCCTTCTTGGGCAGTTTTTCTGCATAATATTTTTAAAGCTCAAACTTACAAACTTCCTTTTTCTCTCTTCCTTGAGAACCAAGATACCTCTCCACACTAGAACTTCTTTAAGAGTCACTCAAATTTCAAGAATTGAACTTTCTAGAGTTTTAACATCTTAAACCCATACTCTCTGTAAAGGTCTAATACAGTTTAGGTGATTTGACTGTTCTACTACTTTGATAAGTATAAGAGAAACTGAGTGTAAAAAAAATTGAAGTTCCAGTCTCTTCACATCTAGTCTTATAAAAGTGCCTAGACCAGGACAGAAGTTCCCACGTCTGACAGGCTAATAGCTGACTTCAAATTACCCACAGCTTCTCCTGTAAAGTCCAATTGACAGTCAGAGGGAATAAAAGAACAAAGGAATAGAGACACCCACTCCTTGATGATAATTTCATATCTGCATTGAATTTATACTGTGTAAGTATCAGCTTTCTGGGTCAACTTTTTAAAACTCCAAATTTGACGGGAATTGTTTAATCTATATTTTGAGTTTTTTTCCTTCATGCAGCATGTATGTTGAGGTCACAGTGTGTGAACAGATGGAATATATGGCACAGGGCAACTAATTAACATTAAAGACAGGGAAGCCATTGTCTTTCTCTGACTCCCACCCATCATTTTGGTCACCATGGTACCTACTGGTTTGGTTAGTGAGAGGTATGAATCCTGTACTAAAGTCAGCTCCACTGAATGCTGCTACTTGGTGGTTCAAGAAGCTGTGTTTGAATATTTTCTGAATCACTGAAACCTTTTCAATGATTTTCGTTATTAAGTTGCCACTGATAAGGGAGGTGAGACTGGAGGGATTTTGTGCAAATTATTTCATTTATAGATAAACAGGATGAGAATGGGCATATTTAAAATTCCATTATGGTCATTCTTGTGGTTTTTCACTATCAAAACCAAGTGTAGAAATGTCTCAAAGGCTTTTGCCAAAAGAGCACCATGATGTATGTGCTTCTTATATCATTTGTGTATCATTTCAAAAAGATTTCAGAACAGCAAGCATGATCCCCACACTTGGACCTACTCCTGCTTCTTGGAGCCCATATTTCTTAGACTCAAATAGAACAAAATCTTAAGGAATCTGTAAACATCATTGAAGCTCTTGGGTGTGGCCTTCAAATTTCTCCTGCATCTTCCAGGAAGCATTGGCAGGAGAGCATTGAAGCTGGGTGCAGTTACTAGAGGGTTCAACAGTCCCATGTCTAGGAATATAACCAGAAAAATTCAAACTAGGATTTCAAGGAGATATTTGGACCCCCATGCTCACCGACCTTATTCATGATAGCAGAGAGTAAAAGCAACCCAATGTCTATGAACAGATGAATGGGTTTTTGAAAGTGGTATATACATATGTCTAGGTTTTTGTTATTGTTATTATTTCTAAGATAAATTACCTAGCACTCACAAGTTAAGGGAGGAAAGTTTATTTAGCTCACAGTTTGTAGAGGTTTTAGTCTATAATTGGCTGGCTGCAAGGCAGAGCAGCATGGCAGACAGACATGGCAAAGGAGAAATGGTTTATGGTAGGCAAAAGATAGCAAAAACATCAGGAGCCTTAACAGCATCCTTCTGCCCCTTTTATTATATCTAGGCTACTTAGGGCAAGTAGCACTCACACTCTTACCCTTAGTGCCCTTGATACAAGAATTGCACTATGAATCAATTTCATCAACACATACTCCAAACCCAGCCACCTCTGAAAAAGCCCCACTTGTGACCACATGAGACTTGATGCGGGGGTGGGTGATGTTCTAGACACAAACCATTACGACATACAATGGAATGCTGCACCAGAAGGCCATAATGTTTAGTAAAATAAATAAGATACACAAATTTAAATATCTCATAGTTTCTCTTATATGAGAAACTTGAAGTATAAATAAAGAGCAAAATAGAAGATGGATAACAGGAAACAGGTTGGTAGATTGCAAATAAGAAGGAAAGTAAGATAAAAGGAGGGAGGAGATAGAGGAAGGGAACATAAAAAAATTCAGATGTATAATCTACATGTACCAACTACCCATGATGAATGTAATCATTATTTTTTTGCAAATATGTGCTAATAAAAATATTCTTTTTAGAAAAGAAGAAAATTTTGTCATATGCTGCTACATGGATGAACCTTATGATATTATACTAAAAGTAATACACCAGTAAAATAAAATAAGACAAATACTGAAGGGGAAGTTCAAACCTGGCTGGGTTAAGTGCGCCCCACATACATCTCATAGCACGTTATGAGAATCCCTAAGGAAGATAGAGATTGACCACACTCTCTCCCATGCATAGAGATGTGACTCCTTCACTCATGGAAGACCTAACCATATTTAGTAAAATTTACTATCCAACCAATCAGAGCTAACTATATTCGATCAGCCAGTCAGACATAACCACATTATGTACACTTGTAGCCACACCCTCTCTCCATTCTCTATATAAGTGTGTATAACCCTCAATAAAGGTGAAAGTGTTCTCCAAAACCTCTAGAAATTCTCTGAATTCAGATAAGAGAAAAGGTGGCACAAGTAAAAAAACTAACCAACCAATTAGCCAAAGTGCTTAATGCGGAGAAAGTGATTCTGTTGGGAGATGGTTGCCTGAAATATCCAGTTATGCCTTTCTCCCACACACTTGGAAGCTGGAAATATTTTCCAGCTGGAAGAAATAATAATAAAATAGATTAAACATTTTCTCATATCATACAGTGGAAAAGAAGTCACAGAACATTAGGAAATTATTACCTAAAATTCTCCAAAGAAGCCAGTGGATAGCTGGGTATGGGATTTCCAATCTTGGTGGTAATTCCTGGTGGTAATTCCACCTCCAATCTTGGTGGTAATAGGATAGAAAAGGCCAATGTTAAAGCCTGTGTGCTGGATCCCAGTTGAAATGAAAACAGGGACCATCTTATAGTGGAATGTCACTGCCCCACATCTCCCCATCTTCTCCCCTTCCTCTTCCCTCCCTTCTGCCTTGGCTCAAAGGGGACTGTATTTCCCTTGCCTCACTTGGCCAGTGACAGAAATTAGTGGGAGAAGACTGACATTGGGAGAAACCAGCTGTCTCCTGAGATATCCCAGTGTGGCCTGTGCTGGGCCCTGGGTGCAGGTGCTCAGGAAGACCACACCTTTGCTCCAGCTTTTGCAAACATCAAGGCACCTGAGGTCTTCCTGCAGTCTATTTCCTTCTTGTGTCCTCTAGTTCTAGGTGCCGTCTTGCTGCTATGGCTTTTGCTAAGCTTTGGGTAACTTCTGTCTTCTTAGCTTGCCCAGTATTGATAGAACAAATTTGCATCAAGCTCCTTCAATGCAAAAAGATCTGCAGTTTTTCTGTCTGTTACCATCTAAGACAAGTAAAAGAACTCACATTTTAGAAATAAGAAGGAGAAGCTGTCCTTTTACCTACTTATTATTGCATTGTTTAGCAAATTATTTCTTCATTTTTGCTTCAGTAAGGAGATTGATGAAGCCATTAATAAGTCAGCAAATAGTTCTTGAGCACATACTTTCTGTCTCTTAGTAATAATTACCTGTGAAAAACAATGTGTCAGGGCGGTTGCTCCCAGCTCACGGTAGTGGCAGCTAAACACACTTCAGTAGAAGTCTCCTCAGATGAGTTCTGCTGGGTGCCAGCTCTCTTCTTAGGCCTGTGTGCTGGCTTCCTGGAATCTAGACATGCGAGTAGAGTCCGGAGTGCTGATGCTGCACCTCAGGACCTCTCCTGTCCTCGCCCAGGACTTTACTGACCTCAGTGAGCCCCAGAATTGCCATGGGAACAAGTGTGACCTACACTGAGACAGCGTGTTTTGAAGCGCAGGTTCAGAATGAGCACTTACCCATCTGCTGTGCGGATGAAGTGGCTTTTTTAAAAAAGAGAGTAGCTTTAGAGACATTACCACAACTAACAACCACACCTTAAGGGCTGTGGAGGCCACATTAACAGCAGACCCAGAAATGACCCTTACTCATACACTCTGAGACAGGTGCATATGTACTTTCTGTCCTTCAGAAAATACCTTTCCTGTCTGAACAAATTTCTTATGATGCTGCTTGAATAACCACATTTTACTTAACACTAGAGCTAGACTGCTTAGTACTAGAGCTAGAGGACATTTTTGAGACAAGCCACAGAAAATGACATCAGAATCCCAAAGCGTAACAGAAATAGTACTTATAAATTTCATTAAATACTTTACAATTTGCAAAGTACCTTCATAAATGTAGCTCAGTCTTGCTGAGGATTTTGGACTGTTCTGGCAAAAAAGAAGAAAAAAGAAGACCTCATTTCAAACAAGTGATTTCAGGACTGAAATGAAAGGTATTTTAAGCGCTTTTTACTCCTGTATCAGCAAAGTGTTTTCTGTTGATGTGTGTGTGTGTGTGTGTGTGTGTGTATATATATATATAAATATAAATATATAAAAATAAAAACTTATGGGCCGGAGACACGCCCACTGACAATCAACACCACATACCACAATGCCGGACGTGGTGGCTCACGCCTGTCATCCCAGCACTTGGGAGGCAGAGACAAGAGGATTGCTGAGTTCGCGGCGGCTTGCCTGGGCACCATAGTGAGCTCAGGGCCAGCCTGAACTACAAAGTGAGACCCTGTCTCAAAAAGAAAAAAAAATTAAAATAAATAAATAAATAAATAAATAAATAAAAATTTATATAATAAATATTTTATATATTTGATTTATATATTTTTATTTTATTATTTTATATTTTGTATTTTATATTTTTGTATTATTTTATATTTATTTTTTATTTTATTTTATTTATATATTTTATATATTTATTTATATCTTATATTTTATATAAATAAATATTTTATAAAAATAAAATTTTATATATATTTATAAAGTATATATTTTGTAAATATATATATATATATATATATATATATTTGTTGTCTTTTGAGGAAACTCACTGTACAAGATATTTACATCTAACTCCACTTGTCACCACAACCTGACACTTACTGGTTATGAAGGCCAAAGCCAACTTCAGCTAGACTGGAAGAAATTTACAAAATGATTTGCTTAGCAAAGCATTTGCCTTCCTTTGCTTTAGTGATCTCAGTCTTATTATTCCAAATGTTCTTTCCCGTATCCTTATGAGGCTATTTATGTTTTTCTTGTTTTAATGGTAAACATAAACCATAATAATTAAGAAAATAAAACTTAGAATATGACAAACTTAGAATATGACAAATTGAAACCCATGGTTCTCTCTACAGTGTGTCTTATTTTTTCCTATATAAGAGAAACATTAAAACTTTTTTCTCTTAATCCCACACCAAGTGTAGACTTTTAAAAAATTATCACAAAATCCTAACATTTTCACAACTGTAAAAATAAACCTAAAGTTTCAGGCCAGCTCAATCCAAAAGTGAATTCTATCATGTGCTGCTTCATTGAATAAAAACTGGATTTCTTTTAGATAGAAGTACTTAAGCACTGAGAATAGTAGCAGTGCAATCCATGCATTGATATGACAAATTGATATGATAAACACTTATAATTTCAATGGTACACCAGGAGTGATGTTACAAAGGAGACACAGTCCTCCAAGAGCTGCAGTTTCATGGGGGAGACTGATGACTAAGCTTTCAATAAATGGATTCCTGCCATAACACTAGTACCAAGAGGTAGAACATACTTTAGCTTTTCCATGTAATAAAAATACTTACATCTTTATTGTATTAAATATTTTCTGTGCATCTATAGTATAATTGACATCACATATAATGCATACACAGATCTATGTAGTATTCCCCCTTACCTGTAGAAAATATAATTTTAATACCCCAGTGGATGCCTACAGGTAGGTAAGACTAAGTCTTCTATGCGTTATATGCATTTTTGTCCAATATGCCCTGGAGCATTGCTGCATAGTACCAGGCTTGTTCTGTCCTCCCCTGTTTTCTGCCTTGTTTCTGCCTTGCATCACAGGTCTTATATTTTGGGCCCATTATTAGGATTACTTTAATGCATGAACTGTGATTCCATGGCATTTAGTCTGATGGCCTATATAGCTAAGTGACTGACAGGCAGGTGCCATATCCAGTGTAGATGCACTAGACAAAGACTTAATTCTAGGCAGAGTGGAAGGTGGAAGACAAGGTAATCCCAAATGGCATAAGATTTCATCATGGTACTAAAATGGTGCCTAAGTTAAAATCGTGAATGGCTTATTTCTGGAATATTCCATATTATATTTTTCAGACCATAGTTGAATATGCATGAGTGAAACAGCAGAAAGTGAATCCATGGATGAAAGACAACCATACTAATATATACCTATATATGGATATACATGTGTATATCATGCTTATTTATATTTTCTTCAATGTCTAACAAAAGATCCAGGAAAGATAAACCATAGATAAATATTTCCTGAGTTAATAAACCAAATAACTTCTGATTTGATTTGAAGATTACAAGAATTCCTAGAAGAAGGTTCTTTTTTGGACCCAATATTTGGAGATCTCCCATTATATTACCCACAGAGCATAATCTTTAGGATATTTTTACTTTTAATGAAATGTAAGAACTTTCTTGACTAAGGATGGTGCTATGTATCTATGACTCCTCCTGCTTGGCAGGCAGAGACAGTAGAGCTATAAGTTTGAGGCCTGCTTGGCAACTTAGCAAGACCTTGTCAAAAAATAACATAAAGGGAGCCAAAGGTATAGTGCAGTGCAGAACATTTGCAGAACAGGAATGTATTAGGTGCGGGTTCGATGCCTAGCAGTGGAAAGGGGGAAGGGTGGGAAAGAAGGAAGAAGGGAAAGGGGGGCAGAGCAGGACAAAAAGTATCTTTTGAACAACTATTCTGTGAGGGATAGCGGTCAGTGTCAAGGTACAAAAATGGTTCTAATAATGCCTCGTCTTTTGATAAGTCATTCTTGGGAACTGTAATATAATATAGAAATAGAAATTGTGGACCTAAGGGTACAGATTGTATTTTTGTTACTCTTTTTACTTTCAGTGCTGAGACATACAGCACATATTTCATAGAAGGTTGCTGAAGGAAAAGATAAGCGAAAGCATGGATAAGATTTAGAATGAGGACAATAATGGAGAAATAACTCTTTCTACACCCATGGCGAGGTAGATAAGGTTTACTCTAGGAAGGCCATAGATTAGAACACTTGGAGTGGAATTAAAGTAAGAAAGGAAGGTGAGCAGCACAATCAGTAAGAGGCTCCGAGAGCCATGGGAACGTGGAGGGAGGCAGCTCCGTGAGGCCCCCTTTGGGAAGTCGGTGAACAGGGCTGAGGCACCATTCTGAGTGGGTGAACAGGGCTTCTCAGTGTAACTCTGCAGGACTAGACTTCGACTCGTGCTCCAGCTTTCTAAGAAGGGCTATTTCTCTCCTTCCCCAACTTATTGACTCTCAGTTTTGTAGAAAAGTTAGAAATGTTTTTTGCTTTGTTTTTTGTTTTTGTTTTTGTTTTTGAGACAGAGTCTCACTCTGCAGTTGAAGCCTCCTGAGTGCTGAGATTACAGGTGTGCACCACCATGTCTGGCTGGAGAAAAGTAAGAAATGTGAGAGACAGGACAGTTGTGGAAGCTGATGCTAAAGAACTGCACGGAGGCTTTTCAAGGACCACTCAACTAATTTTATCCTCTACTCTGCATTCCTTTCCCGGTGTGTGCCATGGAAACTCACAACTGACTGTCTGGAAGATTCTCAAGGTTAGAATACAGCTCAGTAATATGGAAGGATTGCATTGAATCAAGTTGTTAGCGTATTGTGAAATTTCTCTCCCTCTCTAAATTATGTGTAGGTCAATCCCCAGGGCTATCCAGATTCACTTCCCAGTGAGCCAAACCATTTTTGAATAGTTATTTGTATCCTGTCAGATGCCATTTCATAAGATGCATGAAGTGAACTTTTTTTTTTTTTTTTTTTTGAGACAGGGTCTCACTTTGTAGTTCAGGCTGGCTCTGAGCTCACTATGTAACCCAGGCAAGCCTGGAACTCAGCAATCCTCCTGCCTCTGCCTCCTGAGTGCTGGGATTACAGGCATGAGCCACCACACCCGGCACTGTGATATATGGTATTGATTGCTGGTGGGCATGAGTCTCCACACCCAGCATTGTATGTGGTTACCGGGGATCGAACTCAGGACCTTGCACTTGTGAGGCAGGCACCGGAACCACTGAGCTAAATCTCAGGCCCAAAGTGAACATTTTTAAGAGAAAGAATAATTTCACTAGTAACTTAACTATGAAGAAAAGATATTCAATCTTCTAATAAAATAGTAATGCTGCAAGCTCAGCGGCTCATAAAGCATTTATAACCTTCAGCTAGTAAAGTGTGAACAAGAGATTTAAATGGTACTGCTTGATGGGATGTAGGGATGCTCAGGATAAACATTACCCCAAATCACACACTGCAGCAGGATATAGGAAAAGAGGTTCTCTTGTGGCTTGCAGATGTCCATTTTGTAGTTGTTTCAATGTATATGATCTCTTTCTGATGTTTCTCTTTGGTAGCCTAGAACTGAAAGGTGAAATAGGGCCAGAAGAACAAGAGGGAACTGAGGTGGAAAGACTGTCCTTAGCAACCTGCGTTACAACTTAAATGAGGCAATACATTTCCCTTCCAGTGGAGTGGTGCAGTCAGAGGGGAAGCCAAGCTTGGAAGAGGACTGGAGCGGGGGTCTTTCTGCAACATAGCACTTCCTTCAAAGGGACAGTTTTTGTTAATGAATGGAAAAACACGCTGAGGTATTCACTTTGATCACAATAGATTAAGAAACACATGAGGGAGAGAGAGAGAGAGAGAGAGAGAGAGAGAGAGAGAGAGAGAGAGAAGGAGGGAGAGAGAAGTAGAGTATATTCAACACATTCAGAATATAACAGTTCCAAAATAGAAAAATGGGCCATGACAGATTTTTAGTATAGCTGACAATTTTCCATAATCGGAAAGCACACCCTCAACACTGAAAGCACATGTGATGGCTGGGGAGAAGAGTGACCCTGAAAGGCCTCATGTTCTCATGTATGGGGCTTTCTGAGGATGAGTGAACCATGAGGGACTCAGCTGACTTGCCTTGGGAAGTGAGGTATGGTTGAAGTGCCAGATCACACTCACTGAGGGCATGACCTGGAGCCATGTATCTCCTCCTCTTGCCCCTGCATTCTCTCTTTGCTTCCTGGCCGCCGTGATGTGAGCACTTTCCTCCACCTAGGCCCTTCCACCCTGCTGCCAGCTATGAAAAGACTGAAATTTCTAAGTCTGTGAGTTGAGCTAAACCTTATTTCTGTTTAATTGCAGGGGTTGGATATTTTGTCTCAGTCAAGAGGAAAGTGACTAAGACAACAATCATGTTAGGTTTTCTAATGGACTGATCACGTCAACTGATACCCAGCTGTGGGGCCAGAACATCCCCAGAATACAACTTGAAACTTTTTGTAGCTCTTCCTCTCCATCTCTCTCTCCATCTCATACACACACATACACTCTCATGCACATACAAACTACCCGCAGAATCACCTCTGGATAGTCTGTGGTGACCTTTCTCACTTCCCCATTGCCTTAGGTCATTCCTTGTGGTGATACTTTCACCGTCATCCTATTCTTGCAGGGAATTGTAGATTCTGTCACTCAGAACCAATGTGGCCACCAGATGTGAATTTCAGCTACTAGAGCAAGAAATGGGCTGCATTCTAGGATTTTCATTGTTATTGTTCTAGGACGTAAGTTAGGAAGTGAGCAGATTCTGCCTAATCTTGAAATGTGGAAATATTTTTGATGATTTTACTGCTAATACTGCTGAAGTAGCTGACTGTGATGAGGATGCTGGTAAATAAGTTCTCAGAGGTGAAGTGTGGGCTACTGGCCTGGGTTGGAAGGCACGCAGTCCAACATCTTTCGGAATCTCCTGTTTCCTTGTTGATTCTCCTCTCTGCTAGGATCACCTTTTTCTACCCCTTGTATTTGGTCAAACTCTTGCCATAAAAGACAAATGGCCACATAAGACACCATTTAAATCCAGAGGACGTTATACATAAAAACAGTGAGGAGACTCTGGCAGACATTTCAGGATCAAGTTAAAAATAAGAGACCTGAACCTCAACTTCAACATCTTTTCGAGATGTTCCCAGAAGCAGCAAGTCCTCTCCATTGCCATGTCCTGGTCCTAGCAGGCTCACAGCAGCCATGGTTCCCAGTGGGAGAGTGAGGGAGAGTCCAGAGAAGGCAGCCAGGGGCAGACACCAGCCACACAGTCAGCAGGGAATCCAGGGTGAGCCCTGACGTATGGCCAAGGATGGCAGAGCAAGCAGATAACAGCGCTCTACGCCCAGTGGGGACACAAACATGTGAGAAAGAAAAGACGAAAGCAGAGTTAAAAACACAAGATGAAAGTTACTGAGAGGAAGTAGATGCGTGTTGTGAACTACCTACCACTGAGATAGTCCTGGGAAAAGGGTAGAATGACATTAAAAATCTAATATTCTGAAAGTCAGGGAACACAAAGGAAATGTTCAGTTTCCTGAATGATGAAGATCAGAAGATGGTTAGAGGATACAAAGTGTGAGTCAAGCCTAACTGTTCTTGCTGACAAATGTCAGAAAAGATAAAGATTTCATAATAATGCCAGCAACAGGGGAAGAATGAGAAAGAAGGGGAAACTTTAAGGTACTTCTAATGAAGACTAGGTTTCTTCTTCCCAAGGATTAACATCTCATTCATTATAGTGCTGATGTAATGTTTTAAATGATTGGGTATGTATTGGGAATTTCTGTGGTTGGAGCCATTTTCATTATTTAAAGTTCTGGCTATGCACAACAAAACAAAGCAAAACGAAGCACAGGTGCTGCCTTTCGGGGAACTGCATTCAGCAAAATCAGCACGATGATAGGAGAGCGTTGCTTTAGTGTCCCCGATGACAGAGAGAAGAGAGTATGTCAGGGGTGACCCAGACGGTAAGAAAAGAGGTGAGACTCGATCTGGGTAAAAAGAGGAGAGGAGAGGAGGGGGAAGAGGTACCTAAGTAGATGCGAAAGATTCGTGCAGAGAAAGACAGAAGGTAGGTGGTATGGGGCCCAGCTTGCTCATGGGACAGGGAGAGTAAGGCTTACATGTCAAGCAAGACTGAAGAAACACCTACAAGACCTTTGAAATCACCTTGCATAAAACATGATGAGCATCTAGCAGACCTAGAGAGAGAAAGTGGGGTGGGTCTGATTAAGGACCTGCAGGGATAATTAAATCCACTTAAGGTTTCTTTTTGAATGTACTGTTCACTGTGTACATAAAAGCAGATTAATAGGTTAAATCCCCAGTTCCTTTACTTGTTTGATATCATGTAGTCTGAACTTCTATTCTTGATCTGCAGAATGAGGAGATAAATACCTCATTCAGAGAGTAGGTGGAAGGCCAAACCATACCATCATTCACAAAGTACTTCCTTTTGTGCAAAACCCACACATGACTAATGTATCATAGTATGATCATTATAATTTCTAATGACTGTCAGTAGGGCCCTCTTCAGGCCTTTAGACTCCTACCAGCTGTAGAATCACAAGTTTCTGGGAGTCATGTCAAATTCAATGGCACATTCACAGTCATTCAGCACTTTGGCTGCAAATGCATCCAGCTAGTATGTAAGAAATTCAAGTTCATTTATAAGCCACTACTATCTCCTAGAACTCGTCATCACCTTGTTTACATGGATTTTT